>OX418225.1:11233347-11300798 GCA_948455865.1 Conomelus anceps
TTACTATCGCTGTAGCCCCACCCCTTCTTCCTACATCACACAACTCTATCTCATTATTTCTCTCACTCACAACCTCCCTCACTCACATGTCCTCTCTCACTCAATTTAAAAAGAACGAACGGGAAAAACAAAGATGTTCAATCCCGACTCGTCATTTTTTCCAGTTTTATTTTCTGGCTTTTAAAATTTTTTATCGTGTGAGGTTTGTTGTGGACCTCTTACTAAATTGAACATCACTCCCTTCCCTCCATCGTCGTTTTTGTTGTTGTTATGCATTTGTATCGTGAAATTTTTACAGTCACTATACGGTCGGCCAATTTTCACGGAAATTTTCCCGTGGGATCTGATGATGAATTTGATGAGTGTGTTATACCGGAAAAAGACTGTAGACGAAATGATGGATCGCAATTCATCAGGTTTTATGTGTCATCTATCTAGTATTTTTTATTATTTTGGAGATTGAGAAAAAATTAATTCTGTTTCGATTGAAAATTAACAATTCTTTCAATAATTCTTTTCAATAATTTCTTTTCTTCTTAATTCTTTTCTTCTTTTCAATAATTTTAATTATTTATAAAAATTTATAAAATTTTTGAAAATTAAAGTAACATAAAATTTTTATATGAATTTCTTTTGATTAAAATCAAATTTTTTTTTAGGATGAAGCCCACATGGGTCTGAGACTGTGCGTGGGTCTTGAGTTGGATGATGGTGATTCATGAGTTGGACCTACAGTTTTAGGTGGGTTCCGAACCACCGGGAAGTGATTTTCAGCAGAGAACATTGTCTTTTTTGCTGGCCAATCTAATCGGTCACCGTTACAAACAGGACCTACGAGAACGCAGCTTATCTATCTGATTGAACAGATACCTGCTACGGCTCGCGGCTATCACTTCCCTATTCATTTGCCATAATACAAAATAATTTTCAAACAAAAACAGTTTTCAAAAAAGAAAACAAAACTAGGTTATAAATAATGTTGCTGGCTGATTATTGCTTTAACTTTAATGAATTGTAAAAGGGCTAGAGAAGACAATATATTCTATCCAAGACTACAATAAAACAGTTGAAAAATTTTGAAAATAATTCCTTGGTTTCAGTTCTCCCAGTTTTTAATGGATTTTTCTAGTACTACTGCTTTGCGTAGCGGAAATAGTTCTCCTTATTTCTGAAGTCTCATCCGCGCACTAGTGTTAAGTGGTTAAGTGGTGGAGTGGACATTACTGTCCAAACTTCGCCACGTCCACAAATAAAAAAGTCATTCTATTCTATTCTAGTGTAACAAAAATTAAGAGAATACTGCAGGCATATTACAAAGAAAATTTATCAAATGCTATTCAAAGCACAGTGATTAAAACTTTGTTGGAAATGTATATTGGAATGCTAAAATAGTGTCAATAATCTATTTATTTCATGAAATTTTCTAATTTTTTTTTGAAAATAGCCACTCCTGATATTTTGTTGATTCAACTATTAGTACATGTGATTTATAATGTCAATAAGTCAATAAAAGCAACGTTTCAATAATCTATCCATTCCGTGCAATTCGTGAAGCAAGTGCAGGTAAATCACAAATAATCATTTCATGATCAGAAATGACTATTGATACTACGATTAGGGACCGAAAGATTTTTTTTGTTGAGCGGGGAATGAAGCCCCCATAGATCAAATACCTGTGTGTGGAAAAGGAGTTGGTTGAGGTGATTGACGAGGAGGACCTATAGTTTTAAGTAGGTTCCGAACCACCGGGAAGTGATTTTACAACTGTTTTTTTTATCTGGCCAATCAAATCAAAGAGTGCCCAGGAGTTTGTAGCTTATTATTATCCAACTAAATAGATACTTGCTACGGCTCACGGCTGTCACTTCCCTTAGCAATATCGATACTCAAAACCATCGATTGCAATTTTGTATCAAATGGTTCGTGTATCAAAGTATCGATACATTATCGATACTTCCATCCGTTATCGAAACTCCTCCGACTATTTCACTGAATGAGATATCGAACTGCAACCTGATATTTTGTAGATTCAATTATCAGAGCTCTCGATTTATAATGTCAATAACTATATTCATAAATAATAATGATACGTCACAAATAATTACTCCATGATTACAAGTAGTAATGTCACATTATATTAGCTATCGACAAAATAAAAATTGTACACCACCTGGCGCAGCTCATAAATTCATATTCAAAATAACTGTATCATTTGTATTAAGACTGGAACATGAGCGGCAACACAGAGTCGATCAAGTTCATATCTTGGCTGTATTACTCGAGTAAACGGGACGTGGTACGATTAGAGTTGAGAGTACATCATGGGTAGGCATTAAGGAGTGGAGGGAAACGGGTGAGGAAAAGGGATCTGATGATGGAAGACGAAGAGGGTCATAGCAAGGAAATAGGCGTCGTGAGGGAAAGAGGATGACGGAGAGGGAGTGAGCAAGTAAATTGACGTCGTAACACAGTAATTTAGTCTAATATAGTTATCATCCTTTGGTTAGTTGTGGTTCGATGGACGCTAGGCATTCTTCTAGTGGCGGCTGGTGTTTATGTTTTTGTGCACGGTGTTGGCGGCTGGGTAGGTTGGGTTAGCTGGCTAGCTGTGGCAGCGGAATGATGTGGATACAGCGGGAAGATATTTTTGGGCGGGCCGTCTTTGAGTGGCCGAGGGGTGAATGAAGAATTAGAATGTGAAAGGAATTAGAAGAAGAGGAAGAACAAGAAGAAGGAGTAGGAGAAGGAGGAGGAGGAGGAGAAGAAGAAGAAAGAGAAGAAGGAGTAGGAAAAGCGGAAGGAAGATGGAGGAAGAGGAAGAAGATGTGGAGAAGGAGGACAAGAAGATGGATGAGAAGTAGATGAAAAAGACAGAGAAAAAGAAACAGGAAGAAGAAGAAAACGAAGAAAGGAGGAGAAAGAAGAAAGAAGAAAGAAAAAGAAGAAATAAGAAAGATGAAAGATGAAAGAAGAAAAAAGAAAGACGGATCAAGGAAGAAGGAAGAATAAAGAAGAAGAAGAAAGAAGAAAGAAGAAAGAAGAAAGAAGAAAGAAGATTGAAGAAAGAAGAAAAAAGAAAGAAGAAAGAAGAATGAAGAAAGAAGAAAGAAGAAAAAGGAAAGAAAAAGAAGAAAGAAAAAGAAGAAAGAAAAAGAAGAAAGAAAAAGAAGAAAGAAAAAGAAGAAAGAACAAGAAGAAGGAAGAAGGAAAAAAGAAGGAAGAAGGAAAAGGAAGAAAGAAGGAAGGAGAAGGTAAAAGGAATAAAAAATAAGTAAGAAGGTAAAAGGAATAAAAAAGAAGTAAGAAGGTAGATGGAATAATGAGGAAGGAAGAAGGAAGGAAGAAGAAGGCAGAAGGAAGAGGAAAAGGATGAAGGATGAAGGTAGAAGAAAGAAAAAAGAAGGAAGAACGAAGGAGGATGAAGGAAGAAGGAAGAAGGTAGATGGAATAAGGAGGAAGGAAGAAGGAAGGAGGAAGAAGGAAGAAGGAAGGAGGTATTAGGCAGAAGGAAAAGGATGATGAAAGAATGAAAAGGTAGAAGGAAGAAGGAAAAGAAAAAGAAGAAGAAAAAGGAAGAAGAGGGAAGAAAAATGAGGAAGAAGAAGTAGAGGTAGAAAAAGGAGAAGAATAAGATGGGAGGAGAAGAAGCAGGAAAAGGAGGAGGAGGAGGAAGAAGAAGGAGGAAGAAAAAGGAGGAGTAGATGGTTGTGGAAGAGGAGGTAAAGAAGATTGATCCAGCACGATTGCGGGATGATAGGTTGGCTAGCTGCATGTAATAATCATTGAGCTCCGGACGATCGAGGTGGCCGTGAAGAGTTAGTTACACGTTGAGCAGCCACGAGAAAAGAAAATGTGGCCTCCATGACGATATAGCCATTAGTGCATCACTGATACATAGCCGACAATTCGGTTATCCACTACCGCTATTCCCTACAACTTGGTTACAGCACTTGATGTTTGTTGTACTTTAGTTCCATTTGCACGGTGCAAATAATTAATTGTCATGTTTGACATAATCATGTCAAGACTCTGTTCTCTGCTGTAAAATCACTTCCTGGTGGTTCTTAACCCACCTAAAACTGTAGGTCCAACTCATCAATCACCATCATCCAATTCATTACCCACGCACAGGTCTGAGACCTATGTGGGCTTCATCCTCAAAAAAAAAGAAATGTCAAAATGCTTTATCAGCGAATATTAAACAGAAATATGAATTTTACAAGAAGAATATAAGTACAAATTGTATTACACGTTCAGTAGCATAACGTTTTTCAATTGGCCCCCCCGCAGTCGAGTTTCCGGGCCCCTCTTCTCAAAATCATATAAATATCCCCCTCATTCTTGCCTCCATCCCCCTGAAATCTTGCATATTTTGTGGGTAGTTATCAAAAAAATTATGTAATAACTAAACACCTTTTTCTCTAAATTTTGAAATTCAACCATGTTTAAGGGGGGGGGGGCTAGTCTAATGATTTTGGCTTCCGCCCACAGGTTCCTGACAGACGGACATAGCTGAGAGTTGATTTTATTATAAATAATTAACTTCATAGAAACCTTGAAACTGATGTCTTCCATAGGATCCACTTTCGCAGCCTCCTGGTAAGCAGTTCCGCTCCTTGTCACAAAAGTGGTTTCTCTCAGAATATGCCTTGTTCGCGCACACGGACACATGTTCAATTTAAAAAGGCACTCAATATAAATTACGGCGAAAATACTAAATTTTTAATTAGGAATTTTCTAGTATAAAAATTATAATCTAAATACTTTACACCTTGCAGTCTGAATGAGTTTAATGTTTAATTAATAAATTAATATAACCTGCCGCTGTCGCCTCGCTTTTTGAGATGTAAATACTCTGATAACTTCATCAAGATTTGACTCTCTCATCGTCGATGCTGAGTAAAGCGAGGCTAAAGAGTGGGTCTTGAGCCATTGTACATATCAGGTAGCTTTTGATTATTTAACTTACATTATTTCATTTGATAATGAAACTCACGATCACACTCACGAACTCATCATGTGCTGGAAAATTCGAAAGAGACTGAATTCAATAAACTGCACGAGGAGAAATGCCGACTTTAATTTCTACACAACCCTCCACTTACCATTTATTAGTAGTTAAGGAATTCGATGGGAAGTTAATTCATTTCCATTTCCTCCAATATTTGCAAAGTGGAGACATATAATAGCATAATAGCAGACATCATAGCAGTATACATGATTCATAACAGTCTGGACGTCTAGACCAGTTTGCTTGAAGAGTGTCTGTTTAGTGTTTTGTACTCGGTATGTCTCCATTTATTTTCCTGAAGTCACAACATCCTGCTTCTGAATTTCTTCACTAAAGCTATTATTTTCTGCGAATTGCAAAGTAGATAATACACATTGACCGGACAATATTTAACCTATTCGTTCTTTCTTTCTTCCTTCAGTGTTTCAGTTTTATTTCTTTTGAAAAAATATATATATTTCAGTCCGGGCGCAGGCCGTTCCTTGAAAAAATAGATTTTCAGTCCGGGCACCTTCACAGCGGTCTGCGGGGGTGTAAGTTACGCCACTGTACGCGTTATTGGTTTGTTTCTATTGAGCATAGGGTTGTTATTTAGTACTAACTTCGATGAAAATTGATTGAACTCAATTTTCATAACCGGGTTAGTAAAATTTTAAAGGATTTTTTATCAGAGAGAGCTTTGTGTGAATAATTATATTTTCACATGAATATAGTTCATGCTTATGGCGCCGTTTACATTGAACATTCATTGAAAATTGCATTATCTATACAAATTCTGGATGTGCTGTTTCAAAATTAATTTAGCTTACAGAATCTGCGTTCTGTAGATAAGCTCCTCCAAAAATGTTTCATTACTCTGTAATGAATCATTCGGTTTTTTTGAAAAAAAAAAACTAGAGGCTAAAAAGACTCCTATTCTTTTGAACGTTGATGATTGTTTTGGGTTTCATGTAGTACTCAATTAACATACAGTAGTGTACAAACAAAAATGGTTGTATAACTTGGTTTCATGCAGAACAATCATTCGTTAACATTTTGGTATGAATTTTTATAAGAAAGATATTACACTGTAAAACACTATTGTATAAAAGATCTATGATATGTCTTTGATAAATGTAGAAATTTGTGTTATATATTTTTCATTTTATACAATGCTACATTTCATAAAATATATGTAGAAATTTGTGTTATATATTTTTTTTCATCCAATGCGTACATTGTGAAGTACAGTATCTCTTTTCAAATAATCTCATATAAAAGACGTAACATATATCATAAAATATTTATAAGATACAATGGATATTAAAGGCTCATGGATATGATCACAATATCAACTTAGAATCTAAGGAACTTTTGAAATTTTTGAAGTTTACGTCTTGAAGTCTCCGCTTATTGAGTTCAAGTCGTCAGATCAACAATTACATGCTATGTTACCATTCTTATTCATTACCTCTATTACAATTTCAATTATTTGAGGTTAGGTTCAATTTTCATCTGAAATGAACTCTTGTACACTATAAAACACTGATATCAATTTTTGAAATTTGGTGCTAATAAAATGTAAAAGATTCTTTTTTTAAGTTGCACGAAAGCCAATTTAATAAGTTTAATAGTTAACTAATCGTCGTAAGTGTAACAGGTTTATTTCTGTTGCACAAAGATCCATTAGTTAATTTTCGTTAACCTAACGGGCATAATCTGACTACACTGTAATTTGATCAACAGCTGATTCTGAAGTTGAGAAAAAAGATGAATTAGAATCAGTTCATTGTGAATTATTTGAATCATTATTCAATATTATTATATTCTTAATAGGTTTTATTCATTTTGAAAGGTTTGAAACACCTACGACCTAATTTGCAGTTCCGTGTTCTGTAAAAATAAAAAATAAAACTATAAAATGTAACTTAACCGGCATTAGTGAGATTCAATCATCGGTGATCAGGCGGTTAAATATCTTTCACGCTGGTTAACCTAATCGGCGTTATAGCTTGTAATTATCCTTTACGCAACTAAATTCTCTCCATTAAGTTTAATTTCCGTAGAATGACGTCATTCTACGGGGATTAAGTTTAATTATCTTTCGTGCAACGAAATCGTACGTCTTCGAGACGTTAAGTTGAATCAACAATTAATTATAATCAAATAGGTAGCCTATGAGAACCAAAAAGAACTATTGAAGAATGTATGAGAACTAATCAAATAGGCCTGATGACGTCATATTTATTATGGTCATTCGTTTCTTTGTGTTCGCTCATTTGTCCCCCAAACTCCCCCGAGAAAGGTAACGGGCTCTGATGACAGTGTAGTGACAGTAGCTGTGTGAAAATAGTCACTGCAAGTTGGAAGAGATTGATGAGGAGGATGTTACAAGCCTGAAAAATAAAAAAATGATGAGAATAATGAGGATGTGTAGGCATACAAGGATGAGAGAATCGGGAGGCTGAGTCAAAAAAGACTGCTTGGTCCAAACAGCTGCCGGACAGTCAAAGGAACGTATAGGCGATGTCTCTCAATGTCTTCATCAACAGGTTCTTTGCGTTCGTCGACAAAGAAACCAACACGAAATTGTGTAAGAGAGAGAGGGTGGTAGTGAGTTAGAGGAAGAGGGATCGATAGAGAAAGAGAGAGTGACCGATAGGCGTGCAAGATGGCGACGATAATCATTTCTTCACAGTTTTTCCTCTTGCTGTCGGGATTCGAACCGTGGACCGCAGCTCTCTGGTCTCTCTCCCACGACAGTAATTGGCCGTGGAGGAACTCACGCTCACGCATGCCACAGCCGCGCTCAAACCGAATAAAGGGAACAAAGTGAATGCCCGTGAGCTCCTCAGGAAACAACATTGGATACGCAACGCAAGTAGCTTGTGTAGCTTCTCACTTGATACAGAGTTACATATTGGGAAGTAAGATTTCAATACAGGATTTCGAAAGATTTTTTTTTTTTTTCTTGAGGATGAAGCCCACATAGGTCTGAGACCTGTGCGTGGGTAATGAGTTGGATGGTGGTGATTGATGAGTTGGACCTACAGTTTTAGGTGGGTTCCGAACCACCGGGAAGTGATTTTACAGCAGAGAACAGTGTCTTTTTTGCTGGCCAATCTAATCGGTCACCGTTACGAACGGGACCTACGAGAACGCAGCTTATCTATCTGATTGAACAGATACCTGCTACGGCTCGCGGCTATCACTTCCCTAAATTATCAAAATATATCATTCTGATATATTTTGATATATCATTCTGATATATTTTGATATATCATTTGAGCGCTTAGATTTCAATTTAGGTGTACATTTGTATTCCATTTTTCAACTGAATAGAATAAACAAGAATATAAATATATTATGGATATAGAATACAAAAAAGAAATAAAACAAACTGAATAAATAACCATTTTATTTCAAACTAGACTCCAGTTGTTCATCTATGTTATTCAGTTGAGGGTACAAGGAAATTCACATAATTCCTATCTTAATACAAAAAGGAAAAAGCATTTCAAATGCGTGAGCGAAAAAACAAAAACTGTCATAAGAAACTAGAGGGAAACATTTTAGATAAGAAACAAGACATCATGATGATTTCAATAATGATGATGATGATGGCGACCATGATTGTTAATAAAAAATGAAAAGCTGGTGGGCAAACAAGAAGCTAATAACAATAATAACAATAATAATAATAATAATAATAATAATAATAATAATAATAATAATAATAATAATAATAATAATAATAATAATAATAATAATAATAATAATAATAGTAAAAATAGAAATAAGTATTTTTTATATTATAATTTCTGTTGTAATAAAATTATAAATACAGTATAACCTGTTGAAGACTACATGAATAGAATACTCTTTGAAACAATAGAATTTTATAGAGTACATAAGTAATTTTTTTATTTGGATGATGTCAACATGAGTCCGGAGACTTGTGCGTGGGTAATGAGGTGAATGATGAGGAACATTCATGGCTGAATGAGATTCGAACCAGCGAACACATAAGACCAATGCCACATATATGTCACCAATGTCACATGGGTTCGTTGGTTCGAACCCAAGGCTGCAGGGAATGAAACCAGCCAGAGCGTTATCTTATCACAGACAAGAGCTCCAACCAACTGCCCTACAGAGCCGCCAATACTCTACTAGCCGCCAATACAATACTATTGTATTTATGTAATTTATTTCAATTAGAATTTCTCTTGTAATAATATATTTAGTTAGGATGTAATTTTTTATGTGAAATTAATTCACATGATATAATCAATTGTAAATTAATATAACGTAATACTGATTTGAAGGTAAAAGGTGGAATCCTCATTGGGCTGAGGTCTTACGCTGAGGTCTCAACTTTGAACAGTGTCCTGTAGAAGAGTGAATAACGGTAAATGGATGTGAATAATCCGACTTTATTAACGGAAGAAGGAAGGAATTAAGGAGAAGATAAAACAACGAACTCTGAGGAGAGGCTGCTCTCATCCAACTTCGTGCACCCAGTTTAAACCCACACCTGTTCATTGCGTCGCTCTGCATTAAGTCATTAACAAGCCTTCGGGGGTCGAAAAAGAAGGTCGATAAAAAAAGAAAAGCGAAAAAAGAGAAGGAAGACAAGGAAAATAGAAGTAAAAGGGTAGAACCGGTTACAGCTCGATTCTTCCAAAAGAAAATAATATGAATTACTCGATGAGGAGCAGAGAAAGGTACGGCGTAGTTCACGCGTTCAAACTGTGATAGAAGATGGTGGTCCAGTGTTGACTAAGAGAGGCTTATCCTGATGAAATCTCAATCCAGCTAGGTGGTTTGTAAATAAACAATCCAGAGAACCGTAGGCTACTAATAATAATTGAAATGTTTTACGAAATTTCTGTTCTTTGGAAGACATCCCATGTGATGTAAGACATTTTTTCATTTTTAGAAGTTTCATTTTCTAATATGACAATCAAATTCATCCATAATGATTGTTCAACTATCTTATTAATACAGTAGAATCTCGATAATCCGAGGTAAATGGGACCAAGACCACCTCGGATATGAAAAAACTCGGATAATACGGAGATTAATAGCACTACCAGGAAAAGTCAAATAGAAGTAAAAAACGTGACAAATTATAACAACGTTAAACGTAAAATAACTATTCACACACGTTATTTTAACTGACACCATGACATTACATCATAAAAAAGTATAAAACGCATTTTCCCACCGTATTATTCTTAAAATAAGAAGAGCTTTATTTTAATTTTTTTCACTGACTCGGATAACCCGGAGGCTCGTTTGACAGGGACAAGGATAGTTGAGATTCTACAGTAACACTATTGTCTTTTTATATTGATACTATTTTTTTTTTTTGAGGATGAAGCCCACATAGGTCTTAGACCTGTGCGTGGGTAATGAGTTGGATGATAGTGATTGATGAGTTGGACCTACAGTTTTAGGTGGGTTCTGAACCACCGGGAAGTGATTTTACAGCAGAGAACAGTGTCTTTTTTGCTGGCCAATCTAATCGGTCACCGTTACTAACAGTATTGTTTCTACATTTACTACAGTGCGAAGACTATTAATAATAATAATTGAAATATTTAAATGAGTCTACTCATTGTAAACATCTGATATAATTTTAAAAAAACTGCTACGGTGAGTTCCGAGCTACCGGATAAGTTAAAATAGAGCAATAAAAGTGAGAACTTACAAAAATATTAATAGAATATATTAATATTAGCGTTCAACTAGTTCAGAGCAATACATCTTACCCAATGATTGAATTATGGGTCAAACCGATATTGATTGATTTTTTTATTGCCAACAAAATGAGTTTCTTATGAATTTTTATGTTTTTGACAAATATTTCAAACCAATGTAATAATCTATGTAATAGAAAGTATTTTATCAGTATAGGCCTACTGATGCATTATAATACAAAGTTATATTATACTCAGTGTTATGATTGATTTTTATTTGATTCACAAAAACACTGTATCTGATGAAAAGTGAGCTGGAAAATGTAGTATTATGGAGCAACTTGCCTATTGTGGAGTGGTTAACGCGATTTTGCTATTCGGTTGATTCAGGGCTTTTTTCTAAATTGAGAAATACCGAAGCTGTGACTTACCGGGGGGTCCTCCCCCGGAAAATGTTTGAAAATTACACTTGAATTGGTGCATTTTAAACGCATTTGAGCATGGTTAGTAATGCACATATAATATTACATAATATAAAAAATATCAAGCTAGTTCAGATCTAGTTTAAAATAAATGATTTTGTTATCGATTTAGATAGCCGGAGCTCCGCTCTGGCGTCCTAAAAGGTACCGGAGCTCCGCTCCGGTGTGCTCTGGCTCAAATTAAGCTCTGGGTTGATGTGATAGCTCCCATCCTAATAATGATCGATGATCCTAATAAATTGTTGTGGAGTAGTTGACACCAACAAGCAATAAAGAAGTAAAGCAAATAAGGTGGGATAAAGAAGTAAAGCAAATAAAATGTCATGGGATGACTAGAAGAGCTGTCATACGCTGAGAGATGGATAACACATACTCTGTGCTGTGCTGTCATAGTGATGTCAATACATCAACAATAGATAGACATCATTATATCAGTCATCATCATCAACATCATAATCAGTCCCGGATGGAATGTGACTTTTGATAGATGAGCTCTTGATGTCATTCTTCAATTGACAATACCTCAGAGTCATTGACAGTTGTTCATGAACTCCTGATGCAATTAGAAAGAGTCAATGCGAATAGACAATCGTGTCAAATATTTTCTTCAGTCATAAATAAAAAAAAAGCGTGAGAAGCCTATTTACGCAAGTACTTGAATTATTCCGTAAAATGATCTTAAAATACATTATGATGATGAGTATTATGTCTGAGTGATTAAAGTTGAATTACGTGTCATAAACATCAAATAGAATGTACTGTATATCATGTATTTTTTAATATTCATAAATAAGTACTAGTTAATACAAACAACTATGTACACTAACATAGTGTTGATATTATCTTGTAATCTTGAAATTTATCTTGTAATGCATATCTCCTTTCTTAATTTGTGTGCCTTTCATGTAGGGTTGAAATGAATAGCATTTCTATTTTGAATCAGAAAGCTCACGCCATTATTTATTTTACTTTTTAGCACTGAGTGCGGGTTTGTGTTGTATACTTCTCAATTGATAATATTTGGATTTTTGTTAAAGAATCTCATTAGTTTTTTTTCAAAACTGTTGAATTTGTTATTCTGAGAAATTAACTACAATCATTATTCTAGTTTTTACTGTTGAACTCGTGTGATTTTTCCCTTTTTATTTTTTTCTCCTTTAAAAAAAATGTTTTTTAAATCAAAATATTCCTTTTGTTTATTGTTTACTTACGTTTCATTTTCCAAAACAAAATTTGTTTAAATCAATCTACTACTTGCATTTCTATGCCTCACTTGTGTCAAAATGTAGGCAATAATGTTAAATTCTTGGATTTCTTGTTCCATAACGATCTGCCTTGTTAATACAGTATTAACGTTTTGTTGCAAATTTAACGACTTGCAGTCATCAGTTTTAGATTGTGAATATATAATATATGTACTCACACTAGCACTAGGCCGAACGTTTTCGAGTTGTTGAAACTCATATTCAAGGCATCCTTGTAGGCATATTCAAGGCATATTCATCCGTCAAGGCATATTTGAATCTGAACTAGGTTGCCTTGAAGATGAGTTTAAACAACTCGAAAACTTTCGGCTTAGTGTGAGTACATATATATATATTCACTGTCTAAAACTGACTGCAAGTCGTTAAATTTATAACAAAAAGTTAACAATAATGTTTTTTATGGAACAATGTTCCACCTTCTCTCACATTTAAATTATGAGGATTCCATGAATGGAACTCCTGACTATCTATCTGCACGTACGATTGTGTGGAACTTTTCCTATGGGAACTTATCTTTCAATTTTCTATTTTTCAAAGCGATCCATTGCTTTCAACTACCACGGGATCCGGCGGCTAGAAGCCGTGTTGCTCGTGCTTTGAGCTGTATCACGATCAACAAAACAACCAACAGACAACAAAAACAGATCCAGAACAACACTGGTCATAACCTTTATTTATTTCACTTTGTACGATATGTCTCTGGTGATAGGTAGCTAAGAATGTAGGTAAAAGAAGAGCGTGGAGAGAAAAGAAGGGAAATGAATGGAGGTAGAGATTACGAAATTAAAAAGAGAAATAAGGGAAAAACAACAAGGAATAGGGTAAGAAAGAAAAAGAGAGTAAAATTCGTGATTGGAATTGAATATAACTTCATAAGATGATTAAAAAAAGACAATAAAAAATGATTTATTTGAAAACTTCCACTCCATGGGTGTCAAGCAAGTTTCCTGCCAAGAGGTCTTCATTTTGGAAAAATATTTCATCTATTCATATTTTTTGAAGAATATTCCATCTACTCCTGGAAAAAAACATCATGCATTAGATGCTCTACTTCATGCTCTACTGGTGCTCTACTTCATGCATTATAATCTATAATGTTACAGAACTCAAAATATAGAGCAGGATGTCCATCTCTGCATGCCTGTGATATGACAACAGTAATTTACACCAAGAAGCAGGTTTTCCAAAAAATTCAAGATTTCAATTGTTTTAGAAAGTTTAATTATTTTTATATAAGAATTTCTTGGGGTATTAATATTCTCTATGTAAACAGTTGAGAAGCTTGATAATTCTCTCTTCGTCTCCTCGCTCTCACTCTTATGCATGAATGTGAGAATCGAGATAACTATTTTATTCTTCTTTATTCTGGAATTGAATGTATAAATGTACAAACATAGGAGATATCAACGGTGGTACTGGAATGTTCCAGTAGAACTGCTTTTGTATAAATATGAGGATACCCATTAAATTTGCAGTCAGTCAGTCTTGATTCAAATCTGATAACAAGTTCGTATGTGACAGTTCTTTTTCTGTGATAGTTTGACATTCTCCATTTGTGACAGTACTACCCAGTGCTCTACGCAGTGTTCCAGCATTTTAGTGTGAAAATAGCTGTTGTAGTAATTGTGAAAAGATTATTAATGATAACCAAATTTCTTTTGGATTAGTGTCAGTAAGTGTATACTTTATTATTGAGTTATTGAACAGTTTATTGGACATTTATTATTGAATTTTATTAGACCTATTAATTTTGCTGTTGGAATATTCTATGTTGGTTGAAAGTTATTGAATTGTTTTTATGTTTTCTTGCAGTCTTGATTCAAATCTTCTGATAACAAGTTCATATGTGACAGTTCCTTTTCTGTGACAGTTTGACATTCTCCATTTGTGACAGTACAACCCAGCGCTCTACGCAGTGTTCCAGTGTTTTAGTGTGAAAGTAACTGTGCCAGTAATTGTGAAAATATTGTTAATGATAACCTAATTACTTTTGGATTAGTGTCTGTAAATGTATACTTTATTATTGAGTTATTGAGTAGTTTATTAGACATTTATTAGTGAATTTTTTTAGACCTATTTGACAGTTGATTAATGTTGGACAGTGATTGATTTTTTTGTTGAAATATTCTGTGTTGGTTGAAAGTTATTGAATTGTTTTTCTGTTTTATTGTTTTCTTGCAGTCTTGATTCAAATCTTCTGATAACTAGTTCATATGTGACAGTTCTTTTTTGTCACAGTATGACATTCTTCATTCCAGGACACTCCAGTACAGCCCAGTGCTCTAAGCAGTGTTCCAGCTTTTTAGTGTGAGAATAGCTGTGGCCGTAATAACATTGGTGGGCCGCTTAGCGCAGTTGGTTGGGGCGTCACAAATTCAGCTTGCTGTCGTTTAAGCGGTCGTGGGTTCGAATCCCGCTCCTCCGCCTGGCATCAATGTGTAATCATTCACCTCATTACCCACACACAAGCCTCGGACTCATGTGGGCATCATCAGCAATAAAAAAAACCATCTGAGTCTGCTTTCAAGTTAATTGTGTAAATAAAGTTTCGTGTGCTACTTTCAAGTGTTGCCAGCATTATTTTAGTGTTAGAACCCATAACAATACTAATACCAGTTTCAGAACATGACATGCCATAATGGGGTAGGTAATTTCCTGAACATCATATTTAGAAATAATTTGAAAATTTTAAATGCATCAGATTGGAGTATAAACTTTTTAGTTGCATTAGTAACTTGATGGAAATAAATCATGAATAAATTACTTATTTATTTATTTATATCAATGCATAACAATAAACACAATTTTTGTCATACTCGTACATATTCACCACTCGAGCATTGAATCGAGCCGGTCAACGTCTATTTACACAAACAACAGCTGATTTTCATTACCGGATTCCAGCTGATTCAGAATTTGGAAAAATAGCTGATTTTAGAAGAATTTTAATTTTTTTACTGCTATGATGGATTTTGAGGATATGTTTGATGATGCTTGTTGTAATTGCTAAAAGTTTATTTTTTTCATATTTTAGACTAGTATGACGAAAAATATCGTATGTAACTCGTCCGGGAAGATGTTAACCGTACTTGTATGATAATACCGCACTCGACTTCGTCTCATGCGTTAACTTATCATACTCAATACGGTAAACACCATTTTCCACACTTGTAACGTAATATACTATTTCACAATTTTTCTCATTAATGTCCATCACACATTCATTACTCTGCACATAAATAATTTCTACATTCCTTCAGTACACACAGCCATCATCATTCGATCCTCTTCTAAGATTAACTCATTCAAAGTATCACTATACATCTTCTCAGTATAATTCCCGCCTGAATCTTGTTAGCTTCACGGTTGGCATTGTGTTTTTAATTTGCACCATTATGTGGCATTTCCGGTCACATTTAAGTTTGTCAGGTTTGTTAACAAATCGAAACACGCCTGACTATCTGCTCGAGATCTGCTATAGTAGATCTACTGAATAAGGATTCAGTGCGACGTGCCGACCTGCAACCTGTATTTAACGCCGACTACTGTTCAAGAGGATGGATCCGCATGTTCTTCTTATTCTTTTTCTTCTACTTATTTTTCCATCTGAGAAACTGTTTTGAATTGAATGGCAGTGGTGCTCTGCTTGACAGCTTGCTTTGCTACCAATTAGACGTGCGTTCCAAACGCTGCGTCTGACAGGATCATTCAATTAGATTAAAACACCAGGCGCATTTTGGACGCTGAGAGCTGAATACTCATAGTAAGTTCAGGATGCGCAAGTCAACGTGTCAACTGCAGCCAAACTCCAGCTAATAAGTAGTCTGGTGCTCCAAGATTTGCAGGGATTTATTGAAATTGGTGATGACTCTTGAATGCTTTTTGCTTCCAGAAGAACTAACATATTCTCACAAAACAAGAACACCAGAATCTGCTCCTGGACGTCCATGAAAAAATTGTAAAGGAAGAGAAAATTCTTTATTAATTTTTTCAGACCAAAACACGGTACTGTAACTGTACTTGTAGAGGGCGTTCACAGAGACCAATACTAGGGTTTGTTGTACACACTAGCCTAACCTATTAAAAGTCAAAATGAAGGCACTGTACATTTATGAATGAGGGAATTGATAAAGATAGCTGCTAACAAACACATCTTTAATTCTGTAACAAAGCATTCACCTATGTTTATGTTGTTTATGTGAATTTTTCATTGTAGTGTGTACTAGAACAGGAGTGGCCCAGCTGGAAAGTTTGGGGTCACAAATGGGATTTTTCTGATCTGTTTTTTGGACAGTTCTCCTTTTTTTTACCCCTTCAATAAATTTTAGATTTTGGGGGTTGATTATGATCCTCATTCCCCCCCAAAATAGAAAATTGACACTTCATGACCCCCCGCCCATTGGAACCATCCTTTCCCATGAAGTATTTGTGAATCTATGTGAACCATTCTGTATTTATTTTTTTAGAGGGTGGAGCCCACATAGGTCTGAGACCTGTGCGTGGGTGATGAGTTGGATGATGGTAATTGATGAGCTGGACCTACAGTTTTAGGTGGTTTTCAAACCACCGGGAAGTGATTTTACAGCAGAGAACAGTCTTTTTTGTTGGACAATCCAACGGTCACCCTTACAAAGCGCGCCCAGGAGTTCGTAGCTTATGCTTATCTGACTGAACCTGCTACAGTCCATGGCTATCACTTCCCATACGCTTACCTGGTCTGCTGGTCACCCAAGAAGTATTTGTGTTTCTATGTGAACCATTCTGTATATCTGTGTACAATTCATCTTTCTCTTTCTTGAATTACAGTTGCGTATTTTCAATGATACGTGAGAACAAACATTGGTCACCAATCATTATCCACCCCTCAAGAAGCGCTATCAGGATGCCCCATTTGTGGTCAACAGTTTCAGCGGTCTCATCCAGCCTACCTACCGGGTAATGCGAGGTAATTGCCGACAATGGACCTGCGGTTTCACAAGCAAGCAACAGAGGCGCGGAAGCCAAGCAACAAACTCTGAAACTCGAAACCATCCAAAATAGATTCGTTTAACGCTTCGCCGATCACAAAGGTCCCACCTCCCTTCTCTTCATCATCAGATGGTCCATCGAGAAATTTCACTTTGTTCACTTCCAAGGATGAAACGAAAAAATAGCTGGTTACCGAAAAAGTGGTGTACAAGGAGAGTTTTTGAAGATGCTATCTCATAATATTTTCTAATCACTTGCTCGGTTATACGGCTGCAATCTGCTGCTTGGCAACAGCAGGTCAATCTTGAAGGCACTCACAGTTCCATAATTATTGTATGAGATGTAACATACAATTTTTTTTTGAGAGGTATTTTTTTTGAGAGGTATTTTTTTTTATTCATTACTTTATTACTTTACTTTTATACTTTATTTCTTATTCATTTAACTAGCATACAATAAATGAGAATACAACAGGCTATTGCCCAAAACTTCTTTTCACAAAATTTTAAAGTAGGATCCAAATCTTAGGTTAGGTCGCTGTTTCACTTGAAATTTCACCTTGAAGAACAATAATTCACAAGTCTTTTGCAGATAAAGAGTACCGGTATTAATTTTTTTAAATTTCAAACAAACACTATCACAGTCCAAAAAAAGGTGATATAATTTGGTATTTCACATTTACAAGCCAAAAATGCATAACAATTTTGTTGTATTGTTTCGTAGATACATTTGAAGATACAGAATTTCTATTGCTGTAATAATTGAAACCTGCATAGCTTCATATGAATGTTCCTGTATTTTTTAAATTTATTTATTTATAGAATACAAAACATACATATAAAAGTAATGCTTAAAATGAAAAATATTAAAGTACAATAACAGAAATCCATTAATATACAAAGTATTGTTTCTGTATATGTACTGTATTATGCCTAGAACGTAATTTATGCCTGTCTATGCTTTTTTTATTATAAACTTAACTCACATTATAATTGTCAAACTTTTAGAGGTTTCACAAAATAATAATATAAAAAGCGCATGGTTTTTTTTGGTGGGGAGACCCGGGTTCCACTACGGGTACTCGGGTAGGGCTTTCACTTTTCAGTTACTTTTCTATTTATTTTTCAAATTGTGTTTCAATTTGAAATATTGAGTTTTATTTTCTTGTACAGTATATGTTTTTCTGATTCGGAGTACGATTCTCTGATTCGTAGATAAGACAAGAAATAAGTTATGTACTTCAGAGCTTAGAGCCAACCAAGTACACTTGGTACCTACTTACCTCGTTTTCGATATTTATTATATTCTCTATTCCTCTGCAAAATAGAATAGAGAGGAAGTATATTGAGTGAAAGTAAATATAAAATTCGAAGGCAATAGTTATAATTTTTGTATCACCGTTTGTTACCAATAAAAGCACTTGCTTATTCAGTTAGAATAAAGGATTTTGATGTTTATTAATACACCTCCATAATATTCTTAACGCAACTTTCATATTAGAGGCATGTGATGTTTATTATGAATAATAAGACAAAATGAACAATTAATTTTTAAATCATACAAACTCTTTGACCACATTATTGTAACCAAAATTCTTCTAACCATCAAACAAACATCGCCGATCTAGGATGCCTTGAAGATGAGATTCAATACCTCGAAAACGTTCGGCCGAATATCAGTACATTTATTATATATTCACAATATAAAACTGACTGCAAGTCGTTAAAGTTCCAACAAAAAGTTGATAAAACAAAGTTGTGACACACAAATACATTTATTAAAAATATTGAGATACTTCGGTTGTTATACCAATATCAATCTCAAACAACTAAAACTAAAGTACAAATTAGCTTAATATAACTAAACACGGAATGATACTATTGGGTGATGGATAGGCTGACCTTTATTGACGGTTTGTGATTGGCTGAAGGACATAACAAGTCACGTCCCCTGGTGGGAGGAGCAACAAGCAAAAATAAGAATCAAATCAAGAACTAAAAACCGTAAACATCTAGCAAGTCATAAAGAAGAACAATACACCAGTAGGCTAGAATTGAATCATTTTTAAATTAAAAAATTGAAGTTCACTGGAATGCCGACAAGGTCAACCAAGAAAGACACGGAAGTGCCGTTATTTCTCGGTTAACCTTGACAGTTGCATTTCAGTGAGCTTCAATTTTTTAATTTAAAAATGATTCATTTCTAGCCTCCTGGTGTATTGTTCTTCTTTGTTACTTTCTAGATGTTCACGGTTTTGAGTTCTTGATTTGATTCTTATTTCAGCTTGTTGCTCCTCCCACCAGGAGGCGTGACTTGTTATGGCCTACAGTCAATCACAAACCGTCAATGAAGGTCGGCCTATCCCTCAGTCAATAGTATCATTCCGTGTTTAGTACATAGTAAGCTACTCTGTAGTTTAGTTTTAGTTTGTTTGAGATTGATAATGGTAAAACAAACGAAACTAGTATCTCACTATTTTTTAATAAAAATGTTGTTGTGTGTGACAACTTCGTCTTATTATTCATTATGGATATCTTCCACAATATCACCTCCACCACTACAAAGAAATGATGTTTATTAATTCAACACTATAATAAATCGTAACTCAACTTAGTAGTCAACGTACATAAGTATTTATCGACAAGTAAATATCTATTACCTTATTTTCTAAGTAATTTTTAGAAGAAATTATTATCTCTCGCTATTACCTGGTAGCCTAATGAATATTGTGAATGACATTATATCTGAACATTCAAAGTGGATGTATATCATGTTTTGATGGATGCAGGAGACCAAATTTATGAGTTATGTATTGAAGTCAAGTTTGAATGATTGGGGGACAAAAAGGCCCCACCGTACGGTTCTGTTCCTTCTGATATCCCTAATTTTATTCCTCCTGACGCTCTACATCAATACACTCCCAATCGCCCGAGGTCACAAGAGTAGTCTCTGTCTCTGTAAACTCAGTCTAAAATGAATCATTAGATTGGGCCGGTCACATACTTGATGACCGGTTTGAGCTGTAATGTCTGACAAGATTTTGGCCAAACGTCAGAGAGTCTGTGTCGGGTCTTAACAAGGCAGCCAGCTCGAATTCTGTGTGTAATTATCAGGTTGTAGTCCTTGTTATTAGGCCGGCGCGGCAGATCTGATCATTCGTCTTTTTACCTGAACAGGTAGGCGGCCGATGTCTGTGTTTGAATTAACACTACGCTACAGCTTCATAATATAATACTAGACCGGCATTCTTCTCTCTACCTTACAAAATATACAACACTCGGGAGGGCGCGCTAAAATTCCACGATTTCATGTGATGTTCTTACTACATAATATGATTCTCCTATACCACTATTAGGCTTCTTATAAAAAGTCAAGAAGACCAGCGTTCCAAAAGATAGAATAGAAAGCGTACTCATACAAATACAAGGAGTTCAAAATATAGGCGTTTTTCAGCGTTCTAAATTTTTGAAGAAAGCAGTTGTGAGCTAAAGCCTGTTGTATTTTTTGTGTTTTTGTCAAGAATAAATAAGAAAATATCTGTAATCATAGACTGACCAATATAATATTCGTCTTTGTCTATGGATTCTTTCTATTTGGATCTTTGAATTAATTGGTCTGTGCTATAATTTATCCTGAAAACGCCTTGCTAGCATACATTCTCCCTTCCACATACGCTAGTTCTTTCTCAGAGAAAACGTTGAAGTGTAAGGGAGAACAGACTGTGCTCCAACTTCAACCTCTCAGGAAAATAGCTTCAACCTCTCAGGAAAATAACTCTAACCTCTCAGGAAAATAACTTCAACCTCTCAGAATAGTAACTTTAACCTCTCAGGAAAATAGCTTCAACCTCTCAGGAAAATAACGTCAACCTCTCAGGAAAATAACTTCAACCTCTCAGGAAGATAACTTCAACTTCTTAATAATCTACCTTGCTAGCGTACATTTCCGCTTCCACATAAGCTCTTTCACTCTCAGAGAAAGCGTTAGAAGAGTAAGAGAGGGCAGGCTGCATTCTAACTTCATCTCAGATAAAACTCCAGCCTCTCAATCCTTCTCAATCTCTAAACATGTTAGAAAACTGTTGTCACTCATTGTAGATTTACGGTAATGTAAACATATGTATCTGTATCTCTCTGAAAGGATTCAAATAGCTTTAATCGAGTGAAAGTACAATTAATGTGACTACTCATTATTACCTTACAATGAATCACCTAATTTCATGGAAGGTAGATAAAAAATAGATACAAGACGATACGTTACTATTACACTGTTTTGTAAGTTTGATTACTGACATTAATAAAAATATTTGCATAATAAATGAATTGTAATATCAAGGTGATGCATTTACACAAAAAGGCGGAGTTAGGGCAAAATAGCCCTATCTTACACTCAACCTACTAGTATTAGGAGAGGATGAGAGTACCAACTTTGCCTTCTTGTGGAAAAAGGTCTGTAGTCATAGCTCTCGAATACCTTCAAAGTGATTTTGAATGGGATTGCTGTAAAATTCATGAAGAATTATATCCAGTAATTGTGGAAAAATAATAAGTCAAATAATTCATTATTGCCTTGAAACTTTTAATATTACAAAGAACACAATATTTTTCAGTACGAAAATGAAAAAAGCTATTCCAAAAATACTACTCAAACATGACTGAGTTTGATAAAAATCATTGGAAGAACTCCTTTATTTGATAGGCTATGCATCAAAATGTGAAGACTTCAATTCCAAAAGTAATCATCGTTTCAAAACAAGGCTGCGAAGTCCTCGAACATTATATAAATAAGAAAATAGCTCTTATTGATTCATCATTGGTCCTGAAACGGAAATCATGATGATGTTAGTGGCGATGTCGATGATGATTACTTTGTAGCCCGATAAGTGACGTGTTCCCTGTTAGAATTCTAACAAAGCAAAGTCCCACAGCAAGTTTTTTGTTTCTAAATTTAGTCCGCAGTTCTCTCTCCACTTTAATTTGTATCCTTTCGTGAATAGAGGCTGTTTCACGTGTCACAAGTCGAAGAAGATATTCAGCCGATTAACGAGGTGTGCTTCGGCATTATTCGCTTTGAAAGCACCGCCGGAAGTTGCTTGATGATTCCGATCATTATTACAAGGCCAGATCTTCGGAAATCCCAGTTTTGCAAAACATTTATTCTCCTATTTCTTCTACGATTCAAAGTAACTGAGTGTTGAAAAAAATTAAGAGCTGGAAAATTATTCCTTTATTGGAAAGAGTTCTTCACATCTGAAAAATAAGAAAAATATAACCGGTGCTGGAAGGGAAGAGTGTTTACTTAATACTTATTACTGTGGCAATAGTCATTTTGTTGGCTGGATATTTTTTTTCTTGGACGTTGAACCATAAGAGAAAAAATGAATTATTAAATATAATTATTGATAATTTAATTTTTTTTTCTATTTTGAGGCCACATAGGACCACTTTAGTCAATATTTCAGTCATTTCTACGACCTCGCATCAGCCTAGATTTTAATTCCTTCATTCTATCAGATCGTTGTTCTCTGATCTCCTCTGAAACCTCCACTGTTCTTTGTCTTTCTGGTCTTTCAATGTTGAACTTATTTGTTCGTAAAATGTTGTTAATTTTTATTTTATCCGGAGCATCTTCAATTCTCAGACCAATTTCTTGAAGATCCTTTAAAATTTGTGAAACATAAATTCCTTGGGTTTTTCTATTAATATTCCTCATGACTAATTGTTTTAAGGTTCTGCTATCGGCCATCCTGAGTATGTGGAAAAAATGAGAAATTCTTCGTTTCTTCATGACGCTGATAATTGGCTCTATATTACTGTAAACTGTTTCATTTGTAGCGATTCTCCAGGCACCGTCTTTTTGGTAACTTTTGCTTATGCATGTCCTAATAGTTGTTCTTTCGATTTTAAGTAGTTTGTCAGTTTTAGTATTATTTAGATAATTTAATTAATAATGAAGTATTTGAAAGACAGTTCTGCTGAATCATAAAGTTATCTGCTTCCTTTTAACGTTTATACTCCATTTTATGAAGAGTATGGAGAATAAAGCTTAATGATGAAGCTATTAAATATATATGTAATGATGAAGCTTATGTTCAACTTCAGCACAAGAAAAAACACTTTTGACTGGACATTGTGACTCACGTTATGGCGTGACAGCCAAACTCACTCTGTTTCACTCTGTTGTAAAGACGTTGTTTCACTCTATTGCATCTTCAGACGACCCACAGTACACTGGTTTAAGGCTCAGTTGATGCCTTAAGCTAGTGTACTAGAGTACTGGGTCGTCTAACGATGCTCTTTACAACAGAGTGAAACGGCCGTCACGCCATAACGTGAGTCACAATTTCCACTCAAAAGTGTTTTTCTAGAATTGAAGTTGAACCGTTATCATAAGCTTCATCATTAAGCTTTATTCTCCATACTCTTCATAAAATGGAGAATAAACGTTAAAAGGAAGCAGATAACTTTATAATATACTAGTGGAAACAAGATGGGTCTTCAACATCATTCAACTCTTGGTTTTCTCCTGAAGAAATCCTTCCACTGAATTAATAAATGTAATCAACCGATAATTGACAGGTATTTCACTGTTTTCCATTGTCTGTACCACTGTTTTCTTTGTTGTGAATCTATCATGTCTATTTTTTATGTGAATTTTGAGCTAGGTGTTACTCCGTACAATAAAATATCCCTTAAGTTGAAACATTGAGACCATACTTGGTTGTTATAGATACTGCAATAAATCTTTCCTTATTACCAACAGTTTCATTTAATCCAGACAATCAGATACAAATAAATATAATATATCAGCAGCAAATCAACTGAAAGTACTTACACATAACATAAATAATTACAAATTAATAAATAAATACAAATTAAATAATTAAACTGGTAAGACAAGATGTTTTTTTCTGATGTACTAATCGACATTAATCCTTCTTCACCAATTTACTTATCTACTCAAGTTCGAAACGATTGACACCACAAAATTGACCGGAACTGGTTCAATTTTTAACGGTCAATTAATTGCGGGAGGCAATTGATGAATTAAATTGGTGTCCGTGTCTGCGTCAGTCCTCTTCCCCACTCCTTCCTCGTCTTTTTCTCCTTCTGATCCTTCTTTTATTTCTTGTTTTTTAACTCTTCTGGTAGCTCTTTTATTCATTTTCCACCCGTCTGGGGGTGAGGAGCATAAGTCGCTGTCGCATTAGCAGTGCACGTAACGAATTTCAATCCGACAACGACACAATCTTAGCGAGTTAATTTATTCACGTCCGATAAGATCGATTCCCGCGAACTAAAGCGCCTTAATCGAGTGGTGTGAATTATATTTTAATTGGCCACTGCCTTCTAAATGAAGATCGAAGCGTTGTTCGAGTCACTGATTGGCTGAGAGGCAAGTTAGGCCACCAATTTCTGTGCTCTTGTCTTCAAGGCGATTCATGTAATGTGTCTTCGCTCTCCTGTTATGTCGCATTTGTCTGAGTGCGTAGGCGGTTGTAAGGCGATTTTTCAATGATTACTTCATTCGTATTCCTTTATTTCTACCCTTTCTATTTTATTTTATCTAATTCTTTTTTCCATCCTCTTATCCATGTTCTTCTCATTAACACTTTTGAGTTGCTGTTTGCTAAACATGTTAGAAAATTGCCCACTTATATTGAATTTAGATTAGTTTTGGTTTATAAATGATAAGTGTGTGAAATGATATGGGTTTGAATGCATTTTAAATTAAGGTGGAAGAGTGATTTAATATAATTTCATCTTTATTATGTAATAATAAATATCATATAGCAAGTCTACTCAGCTGATTAGATTAACATAACTGTTCACTCTACTAAGCCACTCCACTATACTATGCATTACTAAGAAAAATAAATACTTTGAGGGTTGAGTGAAATATCCTCTAGAAGTAGAGTTTGCTAGAAAAGTGCCAATGAAGAATTTTGTGAGGAAAGCAAAAGAATAACGAGGGAGTCAAATTGGAGAAGAAAGATGATAATTAGAAATAGTTGGGTAAAAGAATGGGTCAGTAGAAAATAATAATTAGTACACGGCGGAGTTGTCGCTGGAGATGTAGTAGCAACAGGGCATTATCATTACTGTCAAGACATTATTATTAGTAATTATTATTTAAATTAAACTAGATATTGGCGTGTATTTTATTCCAATCTCTCTTCTTTTCTTGAAGACTCTCTTCTTTTTCAGAGCTCACACACAAACTAGTTCCTTGAAAAACTTGGAGGAAAATTGCTTAATATAATGCAGATTATACAGGTTCCAGAAAAATAACAGCTTTGCTGAGAATGAAGCATAATCATTAAATCACTTGAGGTAAACTCATTTTTCTTTCACTCTTTGACTAGTGTGTGTGTGTGTGTGTGTAGGTATGCGTTAGCTACATGCCCAACCAAGATAGCCGTGTAATTGCAGGGAATTTTCATGCAAATAACTTCATTCCAGCTTGTGCTAGCCGATAATTTCAAGCAGCAAGGGAACAAACAAAATCCAGTCACGTGCTTACATTAAATTAGATCTTTATCTCATGTGAGAGAGATAGAGAGCGGCAGAAGTGTGAAAGGGAAGGGAAGAGAGATAATGATGGGAAAGAGTGGGGGAGAAAAATAATAACGATGCCCTATTGAAAAATCTGGAGCCCGTAATTTGCATGTGAAAACCCTCTATTTTTCGAATTCCGCCATTCAAATTTTGCAGCTATGCAGATTTTTTGCATTTATTAATCAATTCATCTTTTGTTAGGATGGAAATTCTAATTTGTTTGCCCGTATGATTGCTGGGTGATACCCAAAGTATAGAGAATAGAATAGAATAGAATAGAATAGAATAGAATAGAATATAATAGAATAGAATAGAATAGAATAGAATAGAATAGAATAGAATAGAATAGAATAGAATAGAATAGAATAGAATAGAATAGAATAGAATAGAATAGAATAGAATAGAATAGAATAGAATAGAATAGAATAGAATAGAATAGAATAGAATAGAATAGAATAGAATAGAATAGAATAGAATAGAATAGAATAGAATAGAATAGAATAGAATAGAATAGAATAGAATAGAATAGAATAGAATAGAATAGAATAGAATAGAATAGAATAGAATAGAATAGAATAGAATAGAATAGAATAGAATAGAATGGAATGGAATGGAATGGAATAGAATAGAATAGAATAGAATGGAATGGAATGGAATGGAATGGAATGGAATAGAATAGAATAGAATAGAATAGAATAGAATAGAATAGAATAGAATAGAATAGAATAGAATAGAATAGAATAGAATAGAATGGAATAGAATAGAGAAGAGAATAATAATTTTTATTCCACTTGTTCATATCATATATAATTAAAAAAATATATATATATTAACAGAGATTACAAAATATCAAAATAAACAATTGATGACGATTTACATGCATAAAATATTTCAGCCAAGAAAAAATTATATAAAAACAAACTTGAATAAAACTCTTGCAGTCACAATATTTCAGAATTTTTTCTAATGATATACTATAGCATATCGATCAATCAAATTATCCAGAACAAAAAAGTATCAACTAGAAACTAAGAATACTACTTGTACCTGAAGAAACTTTGGGTAATACCTCATTAATTTGTTTCTTAGAATATATTTTGAATATAAATGTACTTTGGTACACAAATATAAATATGCTATGAAAAAATATAAATGTGAATTAAAATGCGTTTTGAATATAAATGTTTAAAAGTGTGTAATAACAGTGCTGCTATATTTTTCAAATTCTTTTTTTCACACCACTGATGCCCGGTTTCTGAGTTGTTCATTAAGTTTAATGGACCATTAACTCAATGCTGGAGCAATGGGTTAAAGATCCATTACACTTAATGAACAACTCAGAAACCGGGCATGAATAACACAAAAATATTCATTACCGCTTGTGAAAAATGAAATTGTTGTATAGAAGAGAAAACAGATACATGCTACGGCACTCGGCTAATAATAATGGCTTTAATATACGATTTTCACTCACTTATACTGGAGATACTGGAGGGATACATTTCACTTCTAAAGAGAAGCTTCATAAGCCATCCAACATGTTGCTGCATTCATATCTCAGAGGTTCACATACTTTACCAGCCCCTGATGACTGATGAAGCTTCTCTTTAGAAGTGAAATGCATCCCTCCAGTATCTCCAGTATAAGTGAGTGAAAATCATATATTTTTCAATTTCAATCTATTAACACACACAACACAAAAAACAAACAACAATACAATAATACCACATTTGTATCATACTCAGTAAAAAACAAGAAGGCTAAACAATAAGGAGTTGTGGTGTAGAAAAGAGAGGGGATTAGAAGGTCTTCCAACTATGGTTACCCATGTACTAGGAAGGCCTCCAATCCATGAAAAAGGAAATGTGAAGGGAAAAGGATGGGATAGAGGGAAGGGATAGTCCAAAAGACCAGAGGGAAGCATCAGTAAGCAAGCTCGCACAAATCAGAAAAACCGTTTCTAGAACTATTTCATAGATAAAAAAATAATTTCTCTTAATCCAACTACTGATGTTTTGTTTCATTTTCTTAGTTACTTTGACACTATAAGGTAATTAGGAATTTTATTTATAATTTTAGAGCTTGTGTATATTAGCTGTCTCCTGATTATTTCAATGTCAAATAGTGTCAGTTTTGATATTAGATTGTTCATCAAGTATTCCGTCATGGGAAACATCAAAATATTCAAATATTTAGTTGATAAAGCTTTTTATAGTGTACAAGAGTTCCTTTCACATAAAAATTAAGCCTCGCCTCAACTAATTGATATAGTAATTATGGTATCTAGTGTATAATTATTGATCTCACTTGTCTTATACTCCTTAACTGGATTCTCCAAGACGTAATCTACAAAAAAAATCACAGAAAATGGGTTTAATCTAGTGTTTGAGCCATCACCATCGTCTGAACCCTTGGCCAAGCCTATGATAGTAAGTGATATCCTATTTATCATGATCGGAGAATCACTAATATCCATAGATAACATTGTAGATATAACTCACAACTCAACATAATAACAGCAGATGGGTAGAACCGGCCGAACATTGAACATTGAACAGCCACACAATGTTTCATTCCTTGTACAACTTCTTCCCTCCTCTGCTCTGCCACCCTTTGCATGGCGTTGAACAGATCACACCAAGCGTTAATAACGTGCACATCATTAAGTCTTTATTCGCCGTCAATAAATAAGTTATGTCAAGAAGGAACGAGCAAAGGGAACGATCATAACGCCCTTAGTGACGACGATAATAAAAATGGCTGCCAACATGTTGCTGCATTCATATCTCTGAGGTTCACAAACTTATCCCAGCACTGTTCAATGGAGCGTAAAGACAAATGCCTGCAAATGTATGAATAATAGATGCTTAAAACCGATGCTGGTATCATCCAGCAACCTATTTTGAAATTTACACACTGACATTACCAGTTCACACGCCGGTTGTACGACACCTACACACTAGCAAATTCAAGAAAAACATGCACTCTTGTGGAGCTGCATACAAACAAGATGAACTAAGAAACTCGCATCGCTGCTCTTTGAAACACATTAAGGAGTAAATTGAACGAATTTATCATTATAACTATATATTAACATAAACACTATATATGGCGACCAGCTTCAAGCCGCAGTAATGCTACGAGAACCATTAGTTTTATTACGATCCATACAAGCATCACTGTGCCAAGAGGAAGTGTATGCATAAAAGCAGAAAAGTTCAAATTGCTAGCTGGTTTTATTACTGTATACAGTAAAGTACTTAGCCGAGCAATTCATTTGAATATCACCTGTCCGACTTTCTTATCTACTGGTCAAAATATTGCTGGTGAGTTCGGAAATATTTACTGTAAGAACGTTGCTTTTAATAAAATTTGTTTTAGAACTCTTGGACTTTATGTGTTGACTATAAATGTCAGTATATTTATTCAACATGAACTTTTTACAAGTGTTTTTAATGGGAAAAGTGGGTTTTCAATAGCCTATACGTTTCATAGCTTGATGGGCAATTATTATAGGTGGTAAGTATAGGTAGTTCAAGTTTGGCTTTCTAAACTGATACTGTAGTCTACCTAAACTTGAGAAGTAGTTAAAACTAAAAAATCAAAATTCTCCATTAGCTGTTATTTAAAAAAACATCTAAATTGAGGTTCGGGTCATGTTGTACAATTGTACGTAGTCATAATTAAAATCCCAGTTATCATTGAGTTTTTTTAAGAGTGAAAACGAGCTCATTTCATTTCATTACGTTTAGTTGATAATTCAATTCTATCAATCAATATGATGGAACGGAATTGAACAATAATTTTAAATTATTGTCAAGAATTATCCAAACTTCTTATGGTGGAGACGAGCAAATTAAATATGTAGTATCATAAGCTTGCATTACTCATCAAAGATACGTTTGTTACTTGATGTTTATTACTTATCTGTCACATTATCGATAAAAAAATAATGATTTCTTATAATCCTTCAAATCTGTATTGTTCTTATAGCGATCACAACAATTTATTGTAATCAGTAATCATCTTGTCAACATTTGGTAATTTATAACAATTGGAAAATCTCCAAGTAATTTGAGGTTAATCCCAATTTTTATTTCATTCTTTAAAAATATAATACATTTTTGATGATTCAATTGATGATTTACAAAAAAAGGCTCATCTTTAATGGCTATCAATACCTTTATTACATATTCATAGATAGATAGCTTATTCTCAAATAAATAAATTTACAACAAAAGAACATTTGTCTTACAACTATTAGTAGTCGGAAGAAACAAATTAAATATAAGCTATATAGATACTAAATAAAGAATACAAAATTATATTATTTACTGAAAGAATTTTTGAGAACATACATTCTCAATATCAAATATTTAAACAGAATTTATTAATTTCGAATTCCTTTAATTGCTATCAGTTTATACTGAAGACTTCCGCAATGGCGGATATTGACAACAGTATTTAATAGCTGATGGAAATCGATGAATGCTACTGTACAAAAATATCAGTCACCACCGGCAATCGAACCACGGACCTCCCAATTGCCGGTCGGGCGCGTTAACCACTAGACCATGGAGACCTTTCTGCACAGCAGCATTCATTTTTAACTTGGCCATATCGGCTCGTATCTCACAAGTTAGTCCATCAGCTATTAAATACTGTTGTCAATATCCGCCATTGCGGAAGTCTTCAGTATAAACTGATAGCAATTAAAGGAATTCGAAATTAATAAATTCTGTTTAAGTAAATTTGTCAGTTTGTTCAATTGTCAGTAACTTCGAACTAACTTATCAAATATTTCCTTTCGTTCATATATGGAACTCGATGCTATATGGAACTTACTATGTGCATAATAAGATATAAAAGTTCAAATACTATACCACTTCTCTTTTGATTACAATATAGTATTGCACTGAATACGGAGAATTAAACAAAAGAGGTTCAATGTGAACAACCTTTTAGAGATTTTTCACTTTTCAGTCATTGATGACTGATAATTGCTATCATCAAAAAATATTATAAAGTTTCGATGATTCTATGAATTATTTACAAAAGAATATTGTGGAAAACAACATTTTTCAAAGCACAGAAGAGTTTCGATATTTTTCAACACACTGAAGAATTTTAAATCGATGAAAGTAGCATGATAATAGTAATCATCAAAAAATATTATAAAGCTGCGATGATTCAATACATTATTTACAAAAAAATATTGTAGAAAACAATATTTTTTAAAGCAAAGAAGAATTTCGATATTTGTCAACACAAAGAAGAATTTTAAATTGATGAATTTATTTATAAATTCCATCTGCAGTAGCACGATGGAGATAATGCTTCTGAAGAGAAAAAGGCAGATACCATGATGCCGAGCTGGGGGTTGAAGACATAAAACAGAAAGCCGTCATGGACTTTCGACAACTTCCTTCGTTAGCGGGGCAAAACCTACCGACATCCGACATCGCCGACATCGTAATCAAACAAGGCCTGTAGTCGGGTCGCTGATGAAAAATCGGCTGCAGTCCAATTATTCGGCAAACGCAATAACTCATAACAGGGAACCAACTTCGACCCGAAGAAAACCAACACGGGTTTCGAAAGATGCTGCTTCGCCTCTGGCAACAGATTTCTCGAAAATGGGATCCCCCGAAGGTAAAAACAGAAACCTCAACACTGCTGTCGACAAGTTGCACATGTTTCCTGGTTGGAATCTCTCGCCTTTTCAGAATGGTAACACCATGCTTAGGTGAAAGGTTCTGCCTATTCAAGATTTATACCCTTATTCCCTGCTCATTAAGTAACCCCACACCGAAATGTTTCACCCCACTGTCTGCCGAACATACGCATTCGCCTATGCGGCATGCTGGGTGTTGAGAAAAGCGGCTATAGCATCATAACCGCAAGCTATATTCATCAAGATAGTTTTAAATCATGTTTTACCAAAAAAAGCTTATTTGTTTTACGTTGGGGGTTCAGCGTCATATTGTTTTTGATGTTTTATATCGTTCATCATGCATTTTAAATCAATAACAGTTTTTGATTTATGAAAAACAAAGGATAAAAAATAAAAAGAGGAGTCGGTTTGTTGCAGAGCATTAAATTTCTGGAAGATATGAATAAATATATAACACTTTTTGATTTATGGAGAAAAATGATAAAAAATACAAAAATTAGTGTGTTTCTTGCAGAGCATTAAAATTCTGGAAGATGTTATTGCTCAGACAGCATTGCTGAGGTACATGAACAATGAATTATTATATAAGATTGAATTTTTCTTTGCACGGCCTTATTATACAATGTTTTTTATCTCCTTCAAACTATATTGAATCTCATCTTAAGATCCAACATTAATAATAGAAGACCCATACATCATAAATTCTTTTTCAAAAACAAATTAGGTAACTACCAGTACCTTCTAGAATATTTGAGGATTGCTTCTTTTATTTTCACTTCAATTAGGAGTAGATAGAAGATAGAATAAGACAAGGAGAGCTATTCGAAATTTTTCATATTTCAATTGATTATTATTTTTTCATCTTCTCAGCCTGTTAGAAGTTCTGTAATAACTGCAAAAGCTTAAAATAATAATAATAATATTGCAAGCTAAATAATGCAACCACAAGAGATGCCTCTCATGAATAGGAAAAAACAAAAGGTCTTGGAGACATTTTTTCACAGAACCAAAGTATCCATTTTATTTTCCAATCAGCACGATGATGTATTTTTATCATTATTTTAAAACATTATTGTTCAATGAATACTGTGCCTCACTAATTTTATTTTTCTGGTAAACAATCTTGTCTAGAATAGTATAAAGCAATACGATTCTAGTGTTGTTTTCTTCAGTTTATTGATATTTTCAAGAAAATATCCGTATTTTTTAATTTGAAAATTGAGAAACATTAAATAATAATTTCAAAATATTAAAAAACAAATGCCCTAATGTGAGTTTTTCAATATTGTTTTTCGGAGGATGAAGCCCACATAGATCTGAGACCTGTGCGTGGGTAATGAGTTGGATGATGTTGATTAATGAGCTGGACCTACAGTCTTAGATGGGTTCCGAAAAACCGGGAAGTGATTGTAACAGCAGAGAACAGTGTCTTTTTTGCTGGCCAATCCAATCGGTCACCCTTACAAAGAGCGCCCAGGAGTTTCGTAGCTTATCTCTGATTGAACAGATACCTGCTACAGCACTCGGCTATTACTACCCCATGTAATGCGCCTGTGAATTGGTTTTGTTACTTATGTGAAATATTCTCATAATTGGATTAAAAATATACTTGTATTTGGATTTGAAGCTAAAAAATATAATTCTTGTTGTGGATATCCATTTTTTGTGACCTGCAGTAGAACTATTCATATGTATAAACTTGCTGTGCAGAATTGACCTTTTTTTGAGTCGCTTTCTGCACAGCAAGTTTATACATATAAATAAAAGATATAAGTCCTGCAAAGGATCAGAGCAAAATGAAGACACCTTTTAACATAGCACCATTGACAAGAAAAATCTATTTCCATAAAATTAGAAGAAACACAAGTGTGAAACAGGGTCTCCAACTTCTAGAATCGTAACATTTTTGTGGCCAATTCCAGACGCTGGAAATAGAGGGGAGAAGCCATCAGCCCCAGCCATTAATCAAAACCCAAAACAGATCCTGTTACCATCCCTTTAGTGGCGCGGTAACATCATATTCGCCATGTGTCTAGTCAAAGAAACCGCTCCACAGGAAACCGAAATGATGATTTCTATTTTATTGCTCATCCTAGAGTTATAGTCGACCAACTAGATTGGAAATATAAAATTTAGTAAAGTTAACACCTTTCAGTCTGCCTGCTACAACACAGATCATCTGCAACTAAACGGTCGAATGCAACAAAACTCGCATAATTTTTTCATTTAAAAGTTGTTTTTGAAGCCAAAAGAATTTGTAAAAATCTAGTCAAACAGGTTAAATTTATTGTTATAGCTGAATTGAACATCTGAACACCTGAATATTATTCAATCAGTTGGTGAATATGTGTATATGTCAAAGTTAAAGAAAATTCCAGGATTTCTTGTTCCATGCGTTGTTAATATTAACTGTTTAGGTGAATTTAACGAGTTGCAGTCAAATTTTTATTAAGAATAAGTAGTATTTTACTTATTCTGTAAGTAACAGTAAGTTACCCTTGAAGATGGGTTTCAACAACTCGAAAACTTTCGGCCTACAGAGAAAGTAAAATACTACTTATTCTTCAAGGCCTTGAAGATGGGTTTTTACAACTCATAAACGTTCGGCCTACAGAGTAAGTAAATACTACCTTTTCTTAATAAAAATTTGACTGCAAGTCGTTGAATTCACTTAAAGAGGCAGAAAACTCGGGTATTTCTTGTTCCATGACGAACTGCGTTGTCAATATTAACTGTTTAGGTGAATTTAACGACTTGCAGTCAATTTTTGATTAAGAATAAGTAATTACTCACTCTCTAGGCCGAACATTTTCGAGTTATGGAAACTTGAGGCCTAGAAGATGAGTTTCCATAAGTCAAAAACGTTTGGCCTAGGGAGTGAGTAAAGAAAACACTATTTTTCGAATCCAGAAGTCATCATCGTTTTGTTCTATTTTTCGCCCTTATTGATTGTAAATATTTTGATCTTATAACATTAAAAATATCATCCATGCAAGCATTATAACTGGATTAGACTTAAATTTTTCTAATGATAATAACTCTAGAAGTAGAAAATGAAAATAATTAATACTAAGAAAAATACCAGAATGACCATTGTCTTACACCTATTTGATTAGGCGATATTTAAAGATACTACTAAGAAATATTCATTAATATATTATATGTAGATAATATTCATAAGCATAGAACTTCGTAGTACCTTCAACAAAGCATAGTGAGCACATTGAATATAAAATAATCCAAGGACATTGTGTCACCTACAACTCTACCTCATGCGAATTTCAATACTTAAATAACTTATTTCTACATGTTAATACTCATTACTACTCTATAATATAAAAATATCATATTTGCATGGACTGTTCGTTCACATGGACTGTCCTTCTCCAAGCACAGGCTTGGTCCATTGGTGAATTTCTCAAAATATTTCACAAACCTAGGCCTATTTGGAGAATATTTCTTCTTTGTTAAAACTTTGTAATAAATGTAAATTTATTTAAAGAGGATAGATGAACTTAAAGAGCTATAACTAGTATTCTTTGTATATGCTTTTCTGGGCGCCCTTGTGAACTTTCTTTTATTGATTTGCTTCACCCCCCTTACAACTTTCGCCTACATTTGAAGAATGGCCAAAACAAAAATATTTAATCTTTAATATTTTTAAACAAAAATATTAAATCTGAATTTCAAATAGCTTACTTTTTTATCTATGATTTGAATAGGCTCTACCAATACCGTCAAATTGTTCCCTCTTGCTTGGAAATGTAATTGGAATAAAACGTTTTCAAATAGTTCATAATCATCTAATTAATTGTTTATTATGCAATTGGAAAAAAATAAATAAAAAACTAGTCTTAAATAACTTAGTATCTTTCAAATTTTAGAATACTAGTGAGCTGTTTAGTATCTCCCAGAACACCTATTTTGGAAAGTATTACCTCAATAGTTCTCCAATACTTGCATATTGTTTTTTATTTATTCATTTATTAGTAATTAATTATTTTTCATTTATTAATTTATTTATTGGATTTATTTATTTGAGCCCTCCTACATTTCATAGGCATGCATACGACATAAATATATTTGAAAAAATCACTCTATATCACGTAAGTTATTATTACGAAGAGTATATTACTATATTACTTATTAATATTCTAGTACTCTATTCTAAACCAAATTAATATAGTATTAACTTTTATTGTAAATTCAACGACTAGCAGTCCATTTTAATTTTGAATGAATGATATTTTTACTCACTTTTGGCCATAAGTTTTCGAGTCATGGAGACTTATCTTTAAGGGCCTAAATAAGTCCGGACACGGAAAGTAAGTATCTTTAAGGGCCTTGAAGAGAGTGACTAAGGCCCTTGAAGAAAAGTTTCCATTGCTCAAAAACGTTTGGCCAAAAGTGAGTAGAAAATATTATTTATTCACAATTAAAATGGACTGCAAGTCGTTAAATTTGCAATAAAAAGTTAATATTAACTACGCAGATCGTTATGGAACAAGAAATCCAAGAATGTTTTTGTAATATATTCAATATTAATATACCTTTTATAGAGTGTGATATTTACAAGTCTTGTAGTTGTAAGTTGAAAGACTTGGAGCAAGAAGTCATGCTCTTTGTAAATCATAAGCCGCTACAGTTTCTAACAAAACATTTCAGTTTGTCATAGTTATTTATTGTGTCAGGCCTTCAATTAGAATGTAAGTCGCTAGACATTGGGCGTGGAACAGTTTATTATGCCCGAGCAACATCTACATGCCAATATAAATTTGCCGTATTCAATGGACGTGAAGTCTGACTTTTAATAAAGACATACATATCTTGGGACGGTGCCCGCCTATGTACAAACACCACCCATTTGTCGAGGCGTCGGTTGTGACAAATAAATAAATTAATAAATAAAAAACGAGTTGTCGAATAAATTTTGTCGGTAGTGGCTGGGGGTAAACAGAGAGATAACTCTTGTAATAAACGTCGAAGGGTTTGTGTCTTTATGTAAATAGGTTTTAAGAGGACGCCAGGCCCCCGTACAAGCCGCGCTCTCAGGGGGCCAATCAGGTGGGTCGTTGAAATACGGTGTGTGACGTCATCAAGGTTAAAATTGCGAGGGGTGATGCAGAGGGGAGCATAATACTGAACGTGTGTCATTCTACATAGCACGTGATTGGTTAGGGTCGGTCCAAGTAAGTCCTCAGCTGTTGGTATACTGACTGATGTATTGATGTGATTCTTTTTTGGAAATGGTGGTGGGGAGGTCTCACACTCTGCTTTCAAGTATGTACGAGGTTTAATACATTTGTTCAATGTTCTTGATGAGTCAGGGGAGACGTGAGAATGCAACCGGAGTGATGCAGGAGTTGGATGAGAATTGCATTTTTGAAAAAGGTCTCACATTCTACTTTTAAGTATGTCCAGGGTTGTAGATTGCTTCCTTAATATGGGTTCTAGATTGCTATGGTCTGTAGATTGCTTCTTTATTAAGTCCTTATATGTTGTAGATTGCTTCCACAATATGGGTTCTAGATTGCTGTGGTCTGTAGATTGCTTCTTTATTGAGTCCTTAATATGGTTGTGGAAGCGTTCCATAATTATTGAGAAAATACGAGAGTTGTAAATATAAGTTTAATTTTTATATAAATAAGGACCATGATTTTATGACACATAACCTTTCAAATTGATGATTGATTGCCTACATTAAGGGGGAGTTAGGACTCTTTGTCCTCTCTAACACCCACTCAACCTAAATCTGAGAATATGACAGATTATGTACCGTAAATGAACTATGGTCCTTTGACCAAAATTGTTTTTCGTATAATACTCAACTCAAGTTTTTAAATTTTTATTCCGTTTCTATAATCTATGAATTATATTCTTGAATTTTTTGTCCATAAAGATCTGCGTTGTTAATATCAACTTTTCATTGTAAATTTAACGACTTGCAGTCAGTTTTTATTGTGAATATATAATAATTTTACTCACACTTGGCCGAACGTTCCCGAGTCATGAAAACTCATCTTCAAGGCTTCTTTAATGAATTATATTGTATGTTCTACGATCTATATTACATTATGTTTTATCTCTTGTTGTAGTGGCGAAGGTGATATTGAGGAATATATCCATAATGAATAATAAGACGAGGTTATCACAACCACATTTATTGAAAGTAGTGAGATACTAGTTCTGGTTTTTACACCATTATCAATCTCAAACAAACTCAATGTTTGAGATTGATAATGATGTAACAACTGGAACTAGTATCTCACTATTTTCAATAAATGTGGTTGTGACAACTTCGTCTTATTATTCACTATAATTTGTTTTATGATTTCTATGTTCTCAATTCAGGCACAATAATATAAATTTAGGGTGATGAGAGTTGAAATTAAAATAAAAATTTAAATAAAATTAAAGCCAATAACAGTTACTATTGTTATGATTTTTCAGGCTCAAATCAGTAAATCACTTTAACAATTTCTATCAAGGTGGGAATCGTGTAATTAGACAAGATTTCACGTCAATATTGTTTGGGAAAGTTCGGTCGATGATAGTCAAAACTTGAAATAATGATAGTCGAGATTGAGGTTCAGGTTAATAAAGCATTCCAGAAATCTTGCTTTATGTCAGAATTAATTCATGTCGAACTGTAATATTGGTAACATATAATTGGTACATATATTGGTAACATATAATTGTTATTTATTCAAAGTATTTGAATATTCATTCACATTGTAAAGGACCAATAGATGCTCTGGACGGATTTATTAAAAGGTATCCCGGCCTTAAGCTCAAATTCCAGATTTTAACGAGGAAATCTTACACTAAATCTAAACTGTTTTTGGTCATCATTTTTTTTAAGTTTCTTATATTGAATATTATTAGGGCTTTGAAATATATCTATTGCTATAAGGAAAAAAAAATTCTTCAATTATTTTGTGAAATATGGGGGTTCAAAGTTGAATTTTTTTTATTTTTGGGGGCAATTGTTCTTACCAATGAGTGATTTTAAACTACACAAAATATTTGAAGAAAAAAATTGTTTTTCACAGCAAGAGATAACATTTCAAAGCTCTAATATACTCAACACAGGAACATTCGAAAAAAAATTATGACCAAAATCCCTGCGCCACAGTGTTAATTCGTGGTTGAGAGTGAGACAACTGTACGAAATATCAACGTACACAACAAAGACGACAACAACACTACCGACAATAAAAGTTGGGATTGGCTACCACAATAATAGGGCAATGACAATGGGCCTCCATAAAAATTTTTCTAGCCCTATCCACTAAACTAGATTATGTATGAGCTTTCTTACAACTAACCAATGTTAGAAACCTTCAATAGCAAATAAAAACACATTATGAGAATAAAATCAAATTAAAATTGCCAACCTAGTGTGACTGGGGACTCAAGGAAGGAAGGGGGAACGAGCTAATAGTGGGATACAATAAACAACGAGGCTTATAACATTTATACAGCCGGCGCAAGAGGATGATGGCAAACATTTTTACTGCATTTACAGTAACAGGCCCGGGCACAGAATCGGGCCGTAAATTTAGACGATTAGCGGTTACCGGCGATTCTTGGATACCTGCGCGCTGTGGAAAGTCGTATTCACATTCATGGGTAACATCTTCGTCGTGGGGATTATGGACGCACCGATGCTCTCCAATCTACGATTGCCTTTTTTATGCTTGTCTCTTCTCCTTTTTCATAATCATCGTCATCACCATCATCATCATCATCATCATCGTCGTCATCTTTTACTACTACCACTTCTTCCGATTCCATGCTTGTTCTCAATTCCGCCACCTGCTTATTTATTTGTATTTACGTGTATCTGTTGGTCAATTCGGTTTGGAAATTTTCATTCCTACAGCTTTAACAAGGCCATTTTGAACGCCTGCACATGTTTATTCGTGTGTGAGAGTGAGACAACTATACGAAATATCAAAGTACACAACAAAGACAACAACACTACCGACAATAAAAGTTGGGAAGATATTATTTTCCGCCGCCCCTATCCGGCCATCGTCGTTGTCTTCTTCTCCACCTCTGAAGACGTAAAAATACAAACACACCTCGACGTTTACGATTCATTCAGTTGGAAGTGTATTGTAGTGGTCAATTAGTCGCCAGTGTGATATTCGAATCTCGTTATTTCTGTTTTTATCTCGTCCGACACGGAAATCCTCTCTCAGCTTCAACTATTATGGGCTGAGAGGTGTATTTTGAAAATGAATTTTTATTGGTCGGTTTATTACGGTCCCACACTTTGGAAATTGGGATGTGATATACTTGTTGAGTTGTCTTGCATTACAGATTCATATCTAACTACGCAAGCGTCTGGAAACCATTTGAAGGTATTTTATTTTGAGTTATGTTTCATATAAAAAACTAGGTTTTATGAAAATTTGTAATGATTAAATACGAGATAATTAAATACTCGTATAAAATAGAAGATTGTGATGAATATTTTTTCTGTCAAACAAGTTAATTAATTCAAGAGTTATGGAAAATGTGGAAGATGATTAGAACAAGCCTTATTCTAAGCGTATCTAATCGGGTCAAGTGTCTAATACTAGCTAAATGTCTAATACTGGTTAAGTGTCAAGAATGGACGAACCTTTTTCCAAACTTCGCCATTTCATGCAATTGCATCGCTTAGATTGTCATTACCGTAGTTAATATCATTTCAAGATCATACAATCGAGATCATTGTACATAATTGTTCAATCATAGATGAGCTACGAAACTCCTGGGCGCTATTTGTAAGGGTGGCCGATTGAATTGGCCAGAAAAAAGACTCTGTTCTCTGCTGTGAAATCATTTTCCCGGTCGTTCGGAACCCACCTAAAACTGTAGGTCCAACTCATAAATCACCATCATCAAATTCTTTACCCACGCACAGGTCTTCGACCTATGTGGGCTTCATCCTCCAAAAAAAATATTTGCACTATGAAAATAGCATTATCTGAGTTTAATATTGTATATATCTATGTGATGTTGATAATTTTGTTTTTAACCATTCATATGCAAAATTTACATGGATATAGAATGATAATCTAATATAATCTAATCGGGTGTTTTGGTATTTTGGAGGCAAAGCTGACAATATTATTCAATTTGCACATATAAAACTCAACTTATTTGAATTAATATTGTGAAAAATCAATTTTGGGCTGGAAACTCTTTTGTTTTAGATTGTATTAAATGAATTAAAAATGTATAGGTTAGTAAATAAATATATGAATAGTTAATAAATAAATAGAGATTTATTTTAAAATGTTTGATCACCATGTTCTCCTGTACATATTTGTTCATATACGTTCCCTGCAATATTTATCAATTTGGTGTAAATAGAGTCAATTTTAATCATCTCGTTCATATCAATATTATTAGTATTATTTTTTTGGAGGAGGAAGCCCACATAGGTCTGAGACCTGTGCGTGGGTAATAAATTGGATGATGCTGATTGATGAGTTGTGCCTACAGTTTTAGGTAGGTTCCGAACCACTGGAAAGTAATTTTACAGCAGGGAACAGATATATATTATTCAATCATAGCCCTAAATAATAGCTTATTTTTCCATTAATGATAATGTCCGCACAGCAATGGAGTTCTCAGTTAAGCACTTGAATAGCTTATACTAATTTTGTCACCTATTTTTATTTAGTTTATGAATAAAAATAAAAAACGTGAAAATTCAAAATAAGAAATCTTGAGAGGAAAAATAAAAACCGGGAAATATTTCTTCAGGAGCTTACAAGATACTTTACCCTAATAGCTTATTCAACGCAGGGTGTTCAAATGGAGGTCTCATGCTTTGTATTTTATAGAATCTACTCCATGAGAACCTCATCTCATGGATTCCATATATCTATATTCTAATGTAATCTTGTATTGTGTGTATGGGCGTTGGGCGTGCTGGGAAGACACGAAGCAGGACCGCTGTCATCAGTTAAATGGGAGTTTCGCGGGTGGGAGAAAGCGAGGGTTGACACTGGTGATCAGGAGGGTACGAGAATTCATTTGATACAGTCATAAAAACGATCGTAAATATTCGGCCGGTTTTTGTGTGTAGCTACTAAGAAGACAGTCTCATTGCCTAATCTTCTCTAACGAATCTTATGGCCCCGGGTTTTTTTGAACTGCTAGCAGTGATCATGATTTGCCTTCATCCGATCTTGTGGAAGCGTAGAATTTCACAGCTAGCATATTCATTCGGTATAACAAGGAAATTAAGAAATCTGACGGCGATATGAGGATTGCTGATGGAGGAAGCATTTTTTCTAGAAAAAGTTTGTGTTGGTAATATTTAGGAAGCATAATTTAAAATAAATATTTAACATGCAGTTTCATTTGAATATTTTTAATAAAAAAATGTAAATGGCAGTTTTATTTGAATAAAAGTTTTATTTAAAGCAGTTTTATTTGATATATATATAAAATATTTATTGAAAAGTGAAAGTTGTAAATTAGAAAATGATTGCTGCTGCAATAGAGAACAGGCTAACTATTTGAAATTTGGATCTGAGGTACGAATTACAAAGAAAAATATAAGAACATGACTTCAAGCACTCAGGCCCGTAGCTAGGGGGGCTCGCCTCAGGGGTAGAAATTAATTTGGGGCCCTTTTTTGCAAGTGGGCACCTTTTTTCTAGCAACTCACACAAAACATTCATTTCAATTCAAATAAATATTTTCAAATTAAAGTGTGATTTATTCAGAACTCAGGTTATATAGTATTTTTTTGAAGATTTTGTGGAAGTAATAATTCTTTGTCACCCAACTAGGTTTCTCTAAATTTTTTATATTTTGTGGGAGCAAGTTATAAATTTTTGGCCCAATATACTGAGGTATATTTATGATATATATTATTTTGGACTTGTTAATGTATAATTATTGTAAGAACTTTTAGCGTTCGATTACACAGGGGTGCCCACCCCCCCTAAGCATCATGACGCACCCCCCTAAATTTAGCACCAACCCCTCCCCATAAATTAGGCCCCCCAAAAAAATGCGAAAAAATAAGCCCTTTCTAAAACTAAAAGAAGATTTATATAGCTATTGAAAAAATTCAAACCCAGTCGATAATATACAAAATGTATATTTCTTGAGATTCTTTACATAGGTAACATTTTTTATAAAGGTAAAAAGGAAATATCAATGAAATGAATATATGAACTTCTGCTCAATAAATTTAATTTCAAAGTAGCTAAATAAGAATGTGAACCTTGATGGTTTTTAAACAATCAAATAATTATTATTACAAATACACAATAGTTCAATAAAAATGAAATGACTATGAGTTTATGTTCGGTGTACCAATTTACATTAAGGTTAAATAATTCTACAAAGTTGTTCTTTTAAAGGAAGTGGAAACAATGAGTTCATAACTTCATTTGTAAAACACAAAAATTCAAAATACTTAAAGTCATTTATGCTAATGTTTATTGGGCAGTAGTTAAACAACAGGTCATTTATGGATGAAGTACATAGAAGGCACACATTTCATGTATAGTTATTTACAACACACAATCGAAAGAAGCGTTTTTCAAAATCAAAATAAAAACATAGTTATGAAAAATTACTAAATTTTTTACAGTTTGAAGTCAAACATTTTAAATTTGTAGGCTGTGAGCATTTTCAAATTAGCTAGGCACCCTCTAAGCTTGTTGAATCTATCTCTTTAAACCATACATAGCAATTTTTGTCTTTGGGATGAGGAAACAGAAAACCTTTCAATTATTTCTTCGTTAGAAATAGACTCAAGTACATCTTTTTATGCAGCTAGAATCATTAGATTGGACAACTATGAGTCTCCCATAGCTGATTTGAGTCTGTTTTTTTATAATTATTTTAACTCGACTCATTGCAACTGCTAAGGAGAGTAAAGTTGTATAATCCACTTTCAGAGCACTCGCTTAGCGTCTCGCTAAGCTTGAATAATAACTTTTTTTAAAAATGCACAAATCCTGAACATAGCTATTTTAGCTAATTCATATTCAATAGCATAATAATAATTATAAATCTATTGTCATTAATTGACATGCTATCTGGTGACTTCGTAATATATTTTTGAATGTCGTCACGTTAAACACGGTTTCAATCAACTTTACCACATCCCCCCAAAACGTTTTTTGGAACCCCCCCCCCCAAGAATTTCAATGACGCAGTCTGCGTCATAGCCCCCCCCCTGTGGGCATCCCTGGATTACACTTAACTCGTCTAAAATCTACCTTTTTTGTTTCAGAAAAAAAATTCAAAAGTTGGAGTTTGACTACAATTTTGACACTGGTCTACTCAGAAGTTTCTGTTGGAGGACAGCAATTGTAATTTATGACATCGCGTGTTATAGTCGACCAATAATGCGGGAGGGCTGCTTACATGGGAGATGCTGCGACTGAAGATGTAGCTTCAAGAATCTCGTAAATAACAGATATCCTCGCGTTTAGCGCAAATAACGTTAGGCAACTACCTTCTTAACTTGGGCCACCTGTGGCTTAGCGTCATTGGAGCCAACCACCACCTCGAAGTTCACTATGTGAAGTGTATTCTAATTAATATACTAACGAATGCCGCACGTAAGCCAGCGTATCACTTGGAACTGTCTTCCCAGTAGGACTGCTCACAGCACCTTACAAGATTTTCGTATTGCATCTCATTTTCCCAGCTCTTCTCATTACTAATACAGCCTCCTGCCTGCTATGCTATGACAGCAACAACTCCATTTTCCACTACAATAAAAACAAATGGAAACACATAATAAATGCTGCCTTGTGAGAAGGAATGCACCTCCACTGTGATTTTACTTTTTGAATCAATTAAGGTGATTTGTAACATGAAGAAAGAATGTGACTGAAAATTTATCTGCTTTTGAATCAAATGAAGTGAGCTGGTTTAAAATAATAAGGCAAGAAAATAAGGTACTGTATCATATCGCTGAAAAAGTAGATTATATTAATAATAACTGGTTCTCTGCTAAAAGGTGACTGTTACTGAAAAGCTGGTTTTAAATGAGGCAAGGTGAGGAAATAAAGTATTGGCTGAGAAGTCAAGAAATAAAAAATATAACAAAGATCACAGAGTTCTCTTAGATGTCCAATGTATGCGGTATCCTCAAATTATTAAGATCTATAATATGATATCATAGGTAGAGCACAACAATATACATTTAGACCCAACTGATGAATATAAAATTCTTGGATTTCTTGTTCCATGACGAACTGCGTTGTTAATATTAACTTTTCATGTGAAATTTAACGACTTGCAGTCAAATTTGACTGCAAGTCGTTAAATTTCACATGAAAAGTGAATATAAAATGTTTCTTTAATTATTGCATTATGGTTGACCGAGGTTTAACTCAATTCCATGGAATAAGAATAATATTTGTCGTTGCATGTGGCTCAAGCTGCAAGGCCAATTTGGTTATTGAATGAAATGGAAATGTTTTAAGTAAGTAACTTACAAAATGTAAGCTAAAAATTATTATAAAACGAAAAAAACTCAAACATAAACAGTCAACGAATAAATCAATGTAAACACATTTAATTTCAACGAACTAAATTTGTTCTGAAAACATTGATTCAATCAATGTTTTAAACACATTTTCCCTAAATATTCAAGTTTTTAATTATTTTTAAAATTTGATTAAATTGATTAAGCTGCGAAATGAAGATTGTTTACATTATAACCATCAACATTGTCATGAACATTTTTTCTGACAAGCTGACTTAACTTGCTAGTAATAATAATTTCACATGAAAAGTTAATATTAACAACGCAGTTCGTCATGGAACAAACAATCCAGAAATAATAATAATTATTGTGAATCCTGTTACGTCAGAGTTAAATATGCATCATCAATCAATGACCACTTTTTTATGTGGCATGACATATCATGCTAGACAAGTTCTAGAATAAGAATGAAATAACATAATCAATTATCAAGCAACAACTTGACCAAGTAATGGGTAAGTTCTAGTTAGGAGTGGGATGAATCGGTTAGAAGTACTTTCTTCTACAATCTAAGCTATACAAGAGAAACTTAATAAACTTATAAACGTAAAAAGTCAACAAACAGGTTCTGGAATAAGAAGCAATCTTTGTAGCGGCGAAGGTGATATTGTGGAAGATATCCAGAATGAACAATAAGGCATGAAGATGTCACAACCACATTTATTGAGAATAGTGAGATACTAGTTTCGGTTGTTACACCATTATCAATCTCAAACAAACTAAAACTAAAGTACAGAGTAGCTTAATATATACTAAACAGGGAATGATACAATTGGCTGAGGGAGAAAGTGCTTCTAATAGCCTGACCTTCATTGAAGGTCTGTGATTGGCTGAAGGCCAAAACAAGACACGCCCACTGGTGGGAGGAGCAGCAAGCAAAAATAAGAGTCAAAATCAAGAACCAAAAATAAAACCGTGAACATATAGAAAGCAACAAACATGAACAATACAGAAGTAGGATAGAATTAAATAAATTTAAATAATTGAAGCTCACCGAAATGCAGTCAAGGTCAAGCAAGAAAAAAAAGGAAAGTATCGCTATTAATTCTGGCTTACATTCTAATAGCGGTACTTTCCATTTTTTTCCTTGGTTGACCTTGACTGCATTTCAGTGAGCTTCATTTTTTTTTAATTTTAAATTTTTTTAATTCTATCCTACTTGTGTATTGTTCATGTTTGTTGCTTCCTATATGTTCACGGTTTTATCTCTGGTTCTTGATTTTTACTCTTATTTCTGCTTGCTGCTCCTCCCACCAGTGGGCGTGTCTTGTTTTGGCCTTCAACCAACCACAGACCTTCAATGAAAATCAGCCCATTGGAGTCACTTTCTCCCTCAGCCAATAGTATCATTCCCTGTTTAGTAGCCTATAATAATTATATTATATTAATAATATTATTTTTTATTCTAATTTTTATTGTGCTGTAACTTAACTATTATATTTTTACATTGTGATTTAGGTTTAGTGACTCTGTTCAAAATGTGTGAAGCATTAATGAATAAACGATTTTTTGACTTTGACTTTGACTAAGCTACTCTGTACTTTAGTTGTAGTTTTTTTGAGATTGATAATGATGTAACAACCGAAACTAGTATCTCACTATTTTCAATGAATTTGGTTGTGACAACGTCATGTCTAATTATTCATTAAGAAGCAACATAATCAATAATCAAACAACAAGTTGACCAATAAGAGGGAAATTTCTAGTTAGAAAACTGTTAACTGTTAAATAGTTGTTTTTTTGTAGATTACGTCTTGAAGAGACTCCAGTTAAGGAGTGTAAGACAATTCAGAGCAACAATTATACTCTTATACACTAGTTACCATAATTACTATATCAATTAGTTGAGGTAAGGCTTAATTTTGATGTGAAGGGAGCTCTTGTACACTATAAAAAAGCTTTATCAACTGAATATTTTTCCATTTTTTTGTAAATATTTCTATATTATTTGAAGACTTTAAAAACTGCGGTAGCTTTTTGTAGAGTTTCCTACCAATATAACTAGGTTTTTGTTTGAATAAGTTACTATTGTGACTCACCAAGTGATAATCTCCTCGGCCTCTTGTATTATAATAGTGTACGTCAAGATTCTGGTTAATATAACTCTTATGAAATTGTTATAATGAGTACGGTACATCAACAATCTAAGCAATACCAGAAAAACTTAAACATGAACTGTCAACAAACGAATTGAAAATTTGTACATATACATTACCGTCAATCATCAACTTAATTTACAAGATTGTCATCAAAACTTTTCCTTACAACCTGGATTCAACATACTATTATTATTTTGATTCCAGTTTCGGCAAATGTAGAATTTGTATCATCGCCATCAAACGGTGACCTAAGAAAAATGACCTAAGGGAATAGTAGAGTCAGAGACCGACAACATAAAGTGGACAGACTTTACGAGGCGCCTGAGGCCCGGGGCGTCCGCGCTGAGCCTTCGCGACATGCAGAGCAACTTGACCAAGCAACGGGGAACGACTTCCCTCTCCACGTCGCCTCTTTGCTCACCTTTATCGCTCCCTCCCATCTACCTGCTTCGTATCTTATTTTGGTGTGGAATGTGACACTGGCACCGGCCATTAGCCATTACCGGCTGGTCGCCGATGCTTGTTATTTCCATTCTCCTTTTCCACCCTCCTCTGAATAATAAATGAATAAATAAATAAACACGACAATCTTCCAAGTCCTTTTTCCATCTTATTTTTCTTCTTTCCTCTCCTACTTCAGTGAGTGGTTTACCAGTTCTTATCTCTCACGTTCTACCGGCGAGCTGAGAATTCACTCACGGAATTTCTGCTTTTCCAGTATCGATCTGCTGATTGCATAACGTTCAATCTGATAACATTTCTACCAACAGTTCATGGGAGAAACGATAATCATTGAAAAAATGGGAAATAAAATGAAAAGTCATAACCTTGATGAGTACAAGATGGAATAGGTGGCTGAGCACTCTTCCCATTAATATTACGATAGTGCTTTTTTTTTTTTGTAGATTACGTCTTGGAGACTCCAGTTAAGGAGTATAAGACAAGTCAGATCAAACACTAGATACCATAATTACTTCAATTAGTTGAGGTGAGGCTTGATTTTGATGTGAAAGGAACTCTTGTACACTATAAAAAGCTTTATCAACTAAATATTTTTTCAATTGTTATGCTATTGTATTTGCTAATGTATGATGATGAAGATCCATCTTGTTTCCACTAATATAAATAATAAAAATTTAAAAACACTTTTAAGTGGAAATTGTGACTCACGTTATGGCATGACGGCCGTTTCACTCTGTTGTAAAGAGCATCATCTGACAACAGAGTGAAATGGCCGTCACGCCATAACGTGAGTCATAATTTCCACTTGAAGTGTTTTTAAGTTTTTATTAAATAGTGTTAAAATGGACATTTACACCTTCAAGGTAGAAACACACTAGACCGTACCTTAGTGGGACCTTGCCAGTCCCGACACATGCAAAATAATATATGATAGGCTATTTGTATCATATGAACAGCTTGTTTGATAATAATTTTGTTTGAACCATCATCATTAGCAACAAAAAAATTAAATTTATTAATTTCGAATTCCTTTAAGTGCTATTAATTTATACTGAAGACTTCCGTAATGACGGATATTGACAACAGTATTGAATTGCTGATGGAAATCGATGAATGCTACTGTACAAAAGTATCGGTCACCACCGGGAATCGAACTACGATCCTCCCAATTGCCAGTCGGGCGCCTCAACCACTAGACTATCATGACCATTCTGCACAGCACCATTCTTTTTTTTATACTTGGTCATATCGGCTCGTATCTCACAAGTTAGTTTGAAATCTCAAAAGTCTTCAGTATAAATTAATAGCACTTGAAGGAATTCGAAATTAATAAATTAATGAATTCTGTTTCTATCTATTTGTCAGTTTGTTAAGTTGTCAGTCATTTTATACTAAATTGTGAAAAAAATTGTTTGAAGCATCATCAGCAATAAAAAAAACAAGCATAGCAGAACTTTATTTGCACAAGGGTCGCAAAATAAACAGCTCATTGTTTCATTCTTTGTCTCGATCCTCTCTTTTACTCTTATTATGTCATATGTGCTTCTGGTATTTTTTTAGGGCATCCTAGATGACGGCTTATCTGTTTTGACAATATTTTGTTGCAACTCTCTGGAACAACACCAATCTATAAAAAAGGCTGTGTTTGTTGCAAGTGATTTAGTCTTTATTTGGATCCCTTGATAGCAAGTTCTTTCAGTGTGCATTCTTAATTTTGTGACAGTACAACGCAACGCTATACACAGTACAATTGTGATTCAGTGTGTTAAGTTAGTCGCAGGGGTGCGCAACCGTTTGAAAGCAGTGGGCCACATTACTGACCTATTTTGTCTCACGGGCCGCACTAAGAAAGTGTGAAATAAAAAGGTATAACAATTAAAAAAATGATCATAATTTCATAATTAGACTATTTATTATTACTTTTCATTGTGCTCAATAAGACAGTGTTTGAACTTGAACGCATCACGTCATTAGTTTCATATGTATAATTATTACTTATTTATATTCTATAATGTTTTTTATTTTTTTTATTTAATATTTTTATAATTAAAATGTAATTTTTTATATTTTTCCAATGGGAAGACTGTCCTTGCTTTTCAGTAACTAATTTGTCAATTTGTACTTGAAAATTTGAAGTCGCGATGCGCAAACTATTTTGCAGATTACTGTCAGTCATGCAATTTCTTGATTTCGACTTCACAATTTTCATTCTTGAAAACAATTGTTCACACAAGTAAGTGCTACCGAACATTGACATGATATTCAGAGCATGTTGACGGATGGCAGGATAATCCGACTTTGTGACGTACTTGGAATAAAACTCATGGAGTCCAACAGTGTCAAATTTTTCCTTTAGTGTTGAGTTGCACTGCAAGTCAATAAGTTCCATCTGCATAGGTGGCGGGGAATCATCGATAACTGCAGTGAATGAATTTGAGAAGAGATTAATAATTTTTTCTTGCTCCTTGAAGTCACAGAAACGTTCTTCAAATTGTCCTTTAAGTTCGGCTATTGCAGTACTATATTTTCTGATGCTTGTTGGATGTGCAGTTGATAGCTTAGGAAAGTGAGACAGATCGCATTTATTCAACTGACTTTCTCAAAGGGTTAGTTTCATTTCAAAAGCTTTGATGTGTTGAATCTGTGTATTAATTAAATTGTCTTTCCCTTGATGGCGGGTGTTAAGATCATTGAGGTGACCAGTCAAATCAGTCAAAAAAGCAAAGTCGCTTAACCATTGAGGATCCTTCAATTCTGGTACTTCCTTGCCTTTTTGTTCCAAAAAATTTAGTATGGATCTTTCAGATGAAAAAATCTCTCCAACATTTTCCCACGTGATAGCCAGCGGACGTCAGTGAAATACGTCTCCATATTCTGCATCTAATTCCGCTAAGTAGGCCTGGAACTCTCTGTGGTTGAGGCCGCAAGACCTTATAAAATTGACAGTCGTAACTAAGACTTTCATAACTTTTGGAAAGTTGAATGATTTGGCACACAAGCTTTCTTGATGTATGATACAATGAAATTGCATGAATGATGATGGATCATTGTTTTTCTTTAAATGTGCTACTAGCCCTTCGTTTTCTCCTATCATAGCAGGTGCTCCATCAGTTACTAAAACACTCATGTTTTTAATTTGTAGGTTAAACCGATCTAACACTCCCATTACTTTGTTGTAAATGTCCAACCCTTTTGTTGTACCCTTCATGGGCTCAAGTGATAACAACTCTTCAGTTATTTCGAAGTTCTCGTCAATTCCTCGAACAAAATAGCTATCTGTGCAGTGTCGGCCATGTCTGTGCTTTCGTCAATAGCAATTGCAAAAGAAGCGAAATGAGAAGCTTTTTCTTTCAATGTGCTTTGCAAATCCTCAGCCATATCATCGATTCTTCTCACAACAGTGTCTCTTGATAAGCTAATCTTTGTAAACAAATATTTCTGTGCAGGGCATAGAATTTCGGCGGCAGCCTCAAGGCATTCTTTGACAAATGCGCCATCGGAGAACGGTTTCGACTTTTTGGCAATCTTTTCACACGTAGCCGTTAGATGTCGTTACTATTCTATTCTCTCTTGGTAACATTATCAGCATTGATTATGGCTTCCATAGGGCCGCATAAAACAACGTCGCGGGCCGCGGGTTGCGCATCTCTGAGTTAGTGTGATTGTAGCTGAGACAGTAATTGTGCTTAGTTTATTATTGAGTTCATTAACATTTAGGCATTATCAGACACTCAGGTTTATTAGGCATTTCTTATTGAGTTATTGGACACTTATTATTGAAATATTGATCAGTCTATTGACAGTCACTATTTAGTTTTGTACAGTGATTAATCTCATTATAGAAATATTCAATGTTAGTTGGAAGTTATTGGTCTGCTGTTTATTTTCTTGTGTTAAAAAATACCTTACGTGGTGAAAGTGATATTGTGGAAGATATCCATAATAAGAATGAATAATAAGACGAAGTTGTCACAACCACATTTATTAAAAATAGTGAGATAAGAGTTTCGGTTGTTACACAATTATCAATCTCAAAGAAACTCTGTTTATTAAAAATAGTGAGACACTAGTTTCGGTTGTTACACCATTATCAATCTCAAAAAACTCTTTTTGGTGTAGCAACCGAAACTAGTATCTCACTATTTCAAATAAATGTTGTTGTGACAGCTCTTCGTGTTATTATTCATCACTTTTTGTGTATGTTGTGAGTTAATTATGTAAATAAAGTTCGAGTATACGGATGTACAATTTATTACCAATGCGTCTGAGGGAACTGACGTGTGACAAATTATGGAAACAATTGAAAAGGGAGCTTGTGGAAATATTTGCTTATTAAAGCGGAGAATTTAGAGCGCATTATGAGAGACAAAGCAACTGTCTCAAAATCTTGACACCCTAAGTTTTATCATTTAAGTTAAATCAACGACAAAACCATATACCCCTTCAATAAATTTGTCACAATAAATAAATAAATAAATAAATAAATAAATAAATAAATAAATAAATAAATAAATAAATAAATAAATAAATAAATAAATAAATAAATAAATAAATAAATAAATAAATAAATAAATAAATAAATAAATAAATAAATAAATAAATAAATAAATAAATAAATAAATAAATAAATAAATAAATAAATAAATAAATAAATAAATAAATAAATAAATAAATAAATAAATAAATAAATAAATAAATAAATAAATAAATAAATAAATAAATAAATAAATAAATAAATAAATAAATAAATAAATAAATAAATAAATAAATAAATAAAATAAATAAATAAATAAATAAATAAGTAGGAGGTCAGAGGATGCTAATAAATGAATAAAAATAATTAAATGCTCCACTAAAAAATTCCAGTTATAATTAATATAATATCGTGTGACCTGGCTGGCTCAGGTCTGGTGTCAGAGTTATCAGGTCGCACCTGAATAAGTTCAGGGCTTCTGACGTGACTTAACGACTGTTTTTTTAGACAGCCGGGACCGACAGCTTAACGTGTCCTCCGAAACACGGGAGTGGCCCGAGGTAAAATCTTTCGGTCAGAACTGGGATCGAGCCCGGGACCTTTGGGCTAGCAAACCAGCACTTAACCCACTCGGCTACGGCCATTCAGTTATGAAATAAAGTCAGAAATCTATATAAATAAAATTAGAGTTTTGTCTGTACATTTATCAGAATTGTATATTTTTTGGTTATTTTTACGTTTTATACATTAAATAAGCCGAAAATAGTCTTATCTCACTTTCTGTTTGTCTGTCTGTCTGTCTGTCTGTCTGTCTGTCACGGCCGCAAAGGTATTTTTCGCGGCCTTCTCCTCAAAAACGAGAGCATCGATCGGGATTTTAGTTATTGAACAGTATTGAACACTTTATTGACAATGTCTTTAGCTATAAAAAACTAAATTAACTTTTTTTTTAACAGAGTAATAAACGTTTAAAAACCAAGTGTTTTGCGATTTTGGGTACATTTTACGCGGCCTTCTCCTAAAAAACGGGAGCATCGATTGGGATTTAAGTTATTTATAAGTATTGAAAACCTTTTTGACAATGTCTTTAGCTATAAAAAACTAAATTAACTTTTTTTTAACAGAATAATAAACGTTTAAAAACCAAGTATTGTGCGATTTTGGATACATTTCTTCCAAGTTTTATTACCACATATAAGAATAAGAACAAATCACGTAATTTATCATGATATATCAATCAGCTGTTCTCAAATATAAATGGTGGGCCCTTCGCGGCGTTATTTACGCTGTCTGCAGACTTGTGTAGTCGGAGCATTGCAGTCTTTTAGGAAACATATGTCTGGTGAATCAAAGCTCATCTTATGTTTTATCAATTATTTCTTTGTTGAAAAAAAAACAAAATTTTCTAATTTAAATAATTTATCAAAACAAAAATTAACATTTTAGGTTTGTGCTAGGCTCTTGGGAATTCGCCAGGTAGCACTATTATTACCACATATGAACAACAAAAAATCATGTAATTTATGATGATATATCAATCAGCTGTTCTCAAATATTCTCTCTGATAACTGTCACTGAATTGTCTACGTCCTAAGTTGTTAACTAAGCTGCTAACAACTTCATGATCGTTGCTATCAAAAAAGCCGAAACATATTTAGTCGTATTTCTAAACATAATCCGTACGAAGGACGGGTAGCTGCTAGTGTTTAATATTTTGATATCAATACACTCATTAAGAGATCTATGGTGTAATTAATATGCGATGAAACACTTTGCGTAGGGAGGCGTGGCTTAAGTGTAAGGGACACTAGGTGGTGTACGGTGAGGGGGGTGACGACGCATGAACATTGGCTGTTGATGCTTCTCTCATCCAATCATTTTTTATCACATATTAATCCTACTGTACGTACATAGCATTCATTTATTTACTTTGCCTGATTGGTTAATTTTTTATGGAGCTGAAAGATACAGTAAATTGACGCTGAAAACAATCATAGTCAAAAAATACGATTTCATTCGTAAAGTAAAATAGTAAAATAGATACAGTATAAGTTGATGCTGAAAACAATCATAGCCAAAAAATACGTTTTCATTCGTAAAGTAAAATCGGGGATGCCCACCCCCCCCTAAGCCTCATGACGCACCCCCCCAAAATGCGAAAAAACCCCCCCGTATTCTTTCTAAAAATAAAAGAAGATTTTTAAAACGATTGAAAAAATTCAAACCCAGTCGATAATATACAATATACAATATATATATACAATATATATATTTCTTGAGATTCTTTACATAGGTAACATTTTTTTGTAAAGGTAAAAAAGAAATATCAATGAAATGAATATATGAACTTCTGCTCAATAAACTTAATTGCAAAATAGCTAGATAAGAATTTGAACCTAAATGGTTTTTAAACAATAAAATATCGCAAATACACAATGTTCAATAAAAATGAAATACCTATAAGTTTATGTTCGGTGTACCAATTACATTAAGGTTAAATAATTCTACAAAGTTATTCCTTTACGGGAAGTGAAAACAATGAGTTAATAACTTCATTTATAAAACACAAAAATTCAAAATACTAAGTCATTTATTGGACAGTAAACAACAGGTTATTTACTTGGTGTAGTATCTTGGGAGAATTTATGTATTGATGAAGTACATAGAAGGCACACATTTCATGTATAGTTATTTACAACACACAATCGAAAGAAGTCTTTCAAAAACAAAATAAAGACATAGTTATGAAAAATTACTGAATTTTTAGTATTTAGTAAGTTTTGCTATAGCAATTCTTACTTATTAGTAAGTAGTTATCGTAAAATACATGAAAAACATCAACAGTTTGAAGTCAAACATTTTAAATTTGTAGGCTGTGACCATCTGCAAGTTAGCTAGGCACCTTCTAAGCTTGTTAAATCTATCTCTCTAAACCCCACATAGAAGTTTTTGTATTTGGGATGAGGAAACAGAAAACCTTTCAATTATTTCTTCGTTAGAAATAGACTCAAGTACATCTTTTTCTGCAGCTAGAACCATTAGATTGGACAACCATGAGTCTCCCATAGCTGATCTGAGTCTGTTTTTGATAATTTTAAATCGACTTATTGCTCTTTCTGCTGATTAACTAGTTAACTAGTAACTGTTAAGGAGAGTAAAGTTGTATAAACCACTTTCAGAGCACTCGCTTAGTGTCTTGCTAAGTTTGAATAGTAACTTCCTGCACAACTCCTAAACATACAGTAACTATTTTAGCTAATTCATATTCAATTGTATAATAATAATTATAAATATATTTTCATTAATTGACATTCTATCTGGTGACTTTGTAGTATATTTTTGAATGTTGTCTCGTTAAACACGGTTTCAATCAACTTTACCCCCCCCCCCCCCCCAATAACGTTTTTTGGAACCCCCCCCCAAGAATTTCAATGACGCAGTCTGCGTCATAGCCCCCCCCCCCCTGTGGGCACCCCTGGTAAAATAGTAAAATAGATACAGTATAGGTTGATGCTGAAAACAATCATAGCCAAAAGATAAGTTTTTATTTGTAAAGTAAAATAAAAAACAACACTCACATGGAATTTCTGGTCTGTATGTAGAAACTGATAAACTGACAGTCATAAAATTCTCATACCCTTCTACTTTTGATCTTTTTTTAAATTTTATGAATTCCAACAATCCTACAGAAGAGCGAAAACAATGATGATGTCATCTTCAGCGAACCATGAGCCATAGTTCATGATGCTTCCAGTCGGCGTTGCTGTATGCCGGATCTATGAAGAAGGCTCACAGTCAATTCCAGGTAGTTTCTCCTTCTGCAGATTAGATCGAAAAGTTATATTATTGCTTTGTCGTAAAGATAGAAGCGAACAAGCCAAATGGTAAGACAGCCGACCGGCAATAATACCCAGAAGGGGCGTAAAGTTTCTCTGCGATGCCCCACTCAAGACTCGCTGCGACCGGAGAAATTAATTTAGACGTCTAGCAGATCAACAAGATATCTGGCCTTCTGCCTCCTACACGATTGGTGCGGACGTAAAAAAGTGACAGGACTCGTGAAAAATGGAAAAAACTGTGATCACCTTTCTTCCCATTTAGTCTGCAGCCACCTTGAAGGTGCTAAACACCCATTCTCATAGGACCTCACCAATTTTCAACTCTCGGTTTATCACCTACAGCTGGGTCCCTCTTTCTTAACCTCCATCTTCCTCTGATCCCTGATTACACAATTTCTTTTTTCCCTTTGTATTTCCTTTTCATTCTCCCGTTTACAACAAATTGTCACCACCTTGCTCTCATATTTACTAAATACTGTTACAAAAGCAAACAAAGCAGTTATTTACGCACTTGTTCTACGTAGATCGTTCCATTCATGGTCGGACGTGACTTGAAACCCAATCTTTGTTCTCTTGCTCTTCACATGTCTCTGTCACTCTTATTCTTCAAGTGTGCAACTCTCTCACTCAATTGAATTTCTCGAGATTTCTTCAGACTTCTTGAACAATCGAGATCATATTTGTGACCTTCTACGGCATCCTTGATTCATCTAGAAGCCGCCAATTCTTGGAATTATACAACTATACAGCTATATAAGGAAGTTCACGTGAACAAGCTAGTTTAGTTTACAAACCTGCGTGACAGATTGTGTTACAGATCTCGTGAGAGAGACAATCCAGTGCCAGTGGAGTAAACATTGCTTGATTCCAGTGCGTGATTCCTTGCAGAGACAAGTGTTTACTGTTTCTGCAGCTTACTAATAGTTTAAAGACGTTGTGTTAAGTGATATTATTTGGGACTGTCAAATAACGAATTGGATTGTGTTTTGTAAGTGATTAGTTGCTCTTTTTATCATTTCTTTTCTACATTATTGTACCGTTTATTGGACTCTTGTTTCTTTTATTATTGATCAGCCTGTAATTAATTATCCATTAATTCTTGTAAATAATTACCGAAAATAAGTATTAGCCTGTCATTTGTTGTTCTGTTTTTCTTTATTAATTGAACTTACAATTAGTGTGTGTGTAAATAGACTAATTTGTGTAAATAAAGTGCAAGTGTGAACTTAAGTGTTGCCAGCCTTCTTTTAACCAGTAGAACCCGTAACAATACATTTTAATTCTTTATTTACAAATATACAAAACTTTTACTTTATAGTCATACATAATAAAAACGGTATCTGTTTATTTTAAATCTGGACCTAAGTTTATATACGGAGTGAAACGGCTCTCACGTACCACATAATATTGAGTCGATGTACCATCCATTTTATGAAGGAATATTTCAACTTTATTATCATTTTACAGTGAAATCTTATTGGTCAGAAGTTTAATTGTTTATAAACATTGACGTTTTTTCTATAATATATTTACAACCACATCTGCCTGAGGAACTTCCTTTTTAATGGTGCGTCGTCTGAAGAGCATTAAATGTGTGGTTAAACGGATGTGCGTGATCCACATTTAATCATGTTTTCCGGTATAGTATAGTTACAACTTTGTAAATGTTTAGTCTGCTGTATTAACTGCTGTTGTGATATTATAGAAGTTTATAGTTGACTATTAAAGCCTGGGATATGGCTCAGAAGTTATTTGTAGAACTACTGTCCTGTTTCATCTCTTTTGAGATCAGGAAGATGGGGCTATAAACGATAATCAACTAGACCAGGAAGAAGGAGTTCTGTAGGATAGACGATTGACTCATACATTGAGCTCCATACATTGAGAAAATATGTTGTAAAATTTCATCTCGGGTATTTGTCCTGCGACAGCTCCCTAGATTAAAGGACAAAAAGTTATTTTACCACGGGCTCTTATTGTTACTTATTAGGTATGCTATCTTAGTATGGAGTAATTCATCAAAACAAAACCTTGATAGACATTTAAGATCCAAATGAAAGCTGTTAGGTGTGTGGAAAGAGTAAATACATTAGATTCATGTAGGCCGTTGTTCAAGAGACTTGGTCTCATAACTGTACCCTGCTTATATGTGTATGAAGCTACTTCATATGTATAGAGAGTGATATTAACAAGAATTTTGACGTACACGATTATAATACAAGAAGCCGAGGATATTATCACTTGGTGAGTCACAATAGTAGCTTATTCAAACAGAAACCTAGTTATATTGGTAGGAAACTACAACAAGCTACAGTAGTTTTTAAAGAGTCGTGAAAATATTTAGTTGAAGCTTTTTATATTGTACAAGAGCTTTTCGCATCAAAATTAAGCCTCACCTCAACTAATTGATATATTAATTATAGTACGTCAAACAAGACCTAGACAATATTCCAAAACTAGGTCACTATCATAAATATCAGACAAGAAACAGGGATAAACTGTTCTTGGACAAACATAAACTAGAATTTTATAAGAAAAAGCCGTCCTACATTGGGGCCAAATGTCACAATTGTTAGCCACCCGAAATTCAAGGAGAGGCAAATTATGTTAAGTTTAAGAGCAGATTGAAAGATTTCCTAACAGAAAAAGCTCTCTATAGTGTTGACGATTTTTATGAATGATCTCTGGTTTGCATATTTTTAAACTGTCTATCCATCTGAGGATTTTATATCAATTTAGTTTTATTAATTTTATTTTGTGTAATTAAGTAAATTCGTATGGCTTTTCATGGTGGGGAGACCCTTACGGGTAGTTCCACCTCGCCGCTTTTTTAACGACTGCTTTTTTTTTTTATATGCAACCGGGACCGACGGCTTAACGTGTCCTCCGAAACACGGATTTTGTGTAATTGATCATTCGATTTAATTTAGGCTATATATTTATTTTACCTATATAATTATTACTTATAGTGATTGTTCACTGTATTAGTGTGACACTATTCAATGTACAATGTATATTACATGAATAAAGAGATTTGAATTGAATTGAATTGAATAGTAACTAGTGTTTAAGATTGTATAATTGTTAATCTGACTTGTCTTGTACTTCTTAACTGGAGTCTCCAAGAGGTAATCTACAAAAAAAGAGAAATTGAATTCATCTAGTTAAATAGTTTCCTATTAATTTAAGAGTAAATCTCCTGAAGTAATTTATTTTATGAGTAAAGAGTGAAACAGGTGCCTCCAGTTCTCTATATTCTATTGAAGAACTATATTATTTTTTATTATCCATAAAAAAGCTACAAACAGTTCTCATTATTTGAAAATTGAGAACTGGTTGAGAGACCATTTGCAAATACCAATACATTTTTAATCAATTACAATCCTCTATAAAAAGTATTCCTAATTCATTCTCAAAGTTCGATGAGGTGATAACAGAAATGGATATTGTCAATCGTTAGTTCTTGCTGAGAGTGTACTTGATGTTTGTTTTATATTCTATGTGTTAGTTTTTATATTTTTCTCAGATCATCTGAATATGTCTCCAGATTTAAGCTCATATTTATTACAAAATCTATAAGGTATTACCAAGCTTATAGCTAAGGCAAGAATGAACGAACTTTGTCCAAACTAAATTTTCACCATTACATGTAAATAAGTCACTTGGATTTTCTTTGATTAATTAACATCATTTTCTTTCCAGACACAACTATTTGACGATAATGATACCATTTTAAAACTCTTTTGATAAAATTTGTAGATTTAGGCGGGTTACACACATATGCATCTCGCACGGTGCGACTGGTATTTTTCTTGCTACTAGCATGCAGCTTGAAGACCAGCCTGTGTTAATTACGTGGAGCTTACAAACTTATGCGACTGACATGGTGCTACTGGCATCATGCATCTCGCTTTCTCGCATGCAGCGTGCAGCGCCACTAGTAACCGATCGGTCGGTCTTTTGGCGTGGCATGCAGCGTGCATCTCGAGTTGGGGCATGCGCAGAACACATTTCCAAGTCACATGACCATACGACATCTCCTTCTAATGGCGGTTAGTAACAACAGCATTTCATCATCCGATGCCGACGATGACATTTTCCAATGAACTGAACGCCAAGAAGTAACCACCTCTCTCATCTTGCTACTAGCACGTGCCACGACCATGCAGCCTGCATGCATCTCGCACAGTGCATTTCGCATCAAGAATGCTAGTCGCACCGTGCGAGATGCATGTGTGTGTAACCCGCCTTACATGAATTAGATACCGTAATCTAATCCAATCCTCAATTTTTTAAGGTGGGATGACAAAATTAATCTGTGATAACTGTAAAGGTTGTCCCTGTTTTTGAATTTTCAATGATTTTAAACTAAAGCAACAAAATACCCCAATCATCTACCTCGTTTTATTCCTGCATTAATGTTTGTGGAGTTTTAGCCGTGAGCCATAGCAGGTATCTGCTCAATTAGATAGAGATAAGCTGCGTTCTCCTGGGCAATCTTTGTAAGGGTGACCAATTAGATTGGTCAGCAAAAAAGACACTGTTCTCTGCTGTAAAAATATCTTCCCGGTTGTTCGGAGCACACCTTAAACTGTAGTTCCAGCTCATCAATCACAATCATCCAACTCATTACCCACGCACATGTTTCAGACCTTTGTTTGAAACCGATATTTGCAAAATATTTCTCAACTAGGAAGATTTATTTTTGTTTTATTTCACTTGGCAAATATGCAACCTACCTACAACCTACCTAACCAACCTATCTGATTACTTAAAGACTTCTTAAACTTCAAGAATGACAAATAATTATACTGTACTCAACTCAGTTGTAATAAAGTCGATATTTTAGTGCTGTTCTGTATAGTATTGATTGCACTGTTCACTGTTCAGCTCATGCTTGATAAAACAAGTAGAAAATTTATTAGCTGGTCAGAGAAACATTACTAGTGTTTTCTGGATTTCACTTTGTTTTATCCTTCATCACTCCATTCCATGCAAATTTGAATAGAATTCCATTCCAAGATTTACATAAGAAGACTTGACAGATGGGTAAGTTTACTACTTACAATCATCGATAAAAAGTATTCCTAGTCCTTTCTCAAAGTTCGATGAGGTGATAACAGAAATGGATATTGTCAATCGTCGGTTCTTGCTAAGAGTGCATTGTGTATTCATCGCTAAAAGATTGTGGAAACGTCCTAAGAAGAAATGGAAACAAACTTGAAACTTCTGTTATTTGCTTGTTCCACCATCTCTCAGGTCTTCTATTCTTATCTACTGTTCCTTTCTCACGGCTGTTTACTCGTTCTATTTTGTTTAAACAAATCTCGATCTATCAGCTCGATTGAACAGCATTCGATCAAAGTCGACCCAAATAATCGATTTTTTGGAGACATTCAAGATTTCTGTCGTCCAAAGAAATCCAATCCTACTATTTTTAAATCTCCTTTATATTAAGAGAATCAAGTACTTTACATGCTTTTGAGTCATGAAGCGTTAACGGTAAATCCTATTAGGATTTGAAATAAAACTTTATTTCCATAGAAAAAAAAACAAATACAAATACAAATGTTTGATTAGATACAAAAAAAAACAAAAAAAATAATATCTCACAAATACTTGAGTCTGAGCGTGGGATAGAGTTACAATGAAAATAAAATAAAATAGAACAAGATTTATTTGCATAATGGGATTATTCACATCAGTAGCTTTACTAATTTTGAGCTAAATGAAGTTTGAGGGTTGCAGGGTTACAAAAAAGAATTGAAATTTTCATAATTGAGAAATATTTTGCAATTAATTATCGGTTGCAAACAAAGAAGTTGTAAAACTATTCATAGTATTTAGGGGCAAGCGATTTGGAAAATGTTTTTTTTTTTGTAGGATGAAGCCCACATAGGTCTGAAACCTGTGTGTGGGTAATGAGTTGGATGATTGTGATTGATGAGCTGGACCTACAGTTTTAGGTTGGTTCCGAACCACCGGTAAGTGATTTTACAGCAGAAAAATGTGTCTGTTTTGCTGGCCAATCCAATCGGTCACCCTTACAAAGAGTGCCCAGGAGAACGCAGCTTATCTCTATCTAATTCAACAGATACCTGCTATGACTCTCGTCTTTCACTCCCCAAACATTAAACCAGGAAAAGAACGAGGCAGATGATTGGAGTATTTTGTTGCTTTAGTTTAAAATCAATGAAGATTCAAAAACAGGGACAACCTTTAAAGCTCTCACAGATTAATTTCAATCCCATCTTGAAAAATTGAAGTCTTATTGTACCAAAATTTAATTCTTTCTTCTTTATTATTTTCTTTTTCTTTTTCTATTGCAAATTAGAGAAATTCATTGGTAATTTTTAATAATTCAATCATTAGAAAGTATGGTGGTAAAATGTATTATTCTGTGTGGTTACGTTGGTACTTCTGTTCCAACTGCCGAAGTGACGCTTACCAAAAAAGAATCATTCTGTTCGATTCAAAAATGGAGACTGATAGCTTTGATTGATTCTACTTGAAAATTCTCCTTTAATTTTCTCATGGGTTCAGAAACTTATTTAGAGTATGGATACTCGTTAATTATTTTTATTTCTTATTTCTTTTACTTCGATTGATTTTGTCACCAATTTAAAAAAAAACCCAATTTGGGTAAGATTTGTTCGTATTTCTACTTGTTCGTATTGCTTGATTGATCTTGTTCAACCTCATGAATCTCTGTAATAGTTTCTTTCAATTTATTGTTAATTTTGCCTTTCTTTTAATTAATTATTTCTGTAAAAGTTCTGATCCTTCTGATATAATTTTCTTTTAGTCATTTTTGAATTTACTTAACCTAACTCAGATTAATTCTATTTAATTTCATTCTGGATATATTTTTCTAATATATTTCGAGTACTGGTGACTTTGTCATTCGAAAACCTTCTTTTTATTTTGGATTACCTGCTCTTGACTAGCATATTATCAGTACTTTATGATTCGCCGCCTCTAGGCGCAACACCTTCTTTTGTGCCTTCCCGTTTAGACCTTGGTTTATTTTTCAACCCATGATATCATCCTATTTTAATGAAATAAAAACTCAAATATTCTTCAGCCCACTACAATAGAGGCCAAACTGCTATTGAGTCTTGCTATACCTACTCAGTACTCAACCCAAAGCCTGTTGTGCTACAGTAAATTAATTCAAAAGATCCACTTATTGCTCAGTGAAGTAGTCTTGTGCTTAGTAAAGTAGCACAGAGTAAAAAAAACTCAATTCTACACTTCAATAAGGAGAGACGCCTACATTGTCACCAATATTGTTTCGTTATGGATGAATAGAGTCTAGAGCTCTAGAGTAATAAGTCCAGTAACTTGTCTAGAGTTTAACATGACTTGTGGTGTCATTGAAGTTGGTATTATTGACATGCATTGAAATGAACCAGGATTTATGTTTCACGTTTAGTTCTGCAAATTCATATTAATGTCATAAGTTAAATTGTTGTTCACTAAATTACAAGTAAATTCGCTTACTGTCAAGTATGCAGTTGTTCCGCAGCTCGTACCACTCATCGAAGTTGTGTCTTGTCACACTAACTTACTTGCATTTTGAAGGACTGAAGATTGGTGAATGGGTTTTCGTCCAGTATGGCATGGTTATGTAGGTCGAGCTTGTAAATTAAATTTGTTATGAATTGCTTTTTTCGCTGAGGATAATACGAAAAAGAATAAATAGCAAACTTTATTACGTTACAGTGAGTACATTCCATCACATCATACGTCTCATAAAGTGTATTCAACTACCGTACTTATTAATTTGTTGGCGCGTTGACTTTTACACAATTTTTACAGCTGTCCGTCCACATCTCTCCATATTTTTTTCTGTTCATAAATTTTGTATTTTCAAAATACAAAATGTGTACAGAACATATATCAACATTTATTGATTACTGTGGGGTGGAATAGGTTGAGAATTTAACAATTTTAGGATACCAAAGAACTTTTCAAGTAGTTTTTTATTCATTTTCTTTTCTCCAGATAAATCCTGGTCTTATGTTTCCTGAAAGAAGTTTACCTTTACTTTCTTGATCAGTCTATCATGATAGCTAGTAATATTTTGTCTAAGATTGAACTAATATATATGCTGTTTGAATAGAGTACTATGTGGGAAATGGTATTGCGAGGTGGGTCCACCATGTTCCCCGTAACATGGCTCAAACGGCGAGGTGGAACTACCCGTAAGGGTCTCCCCACCATTAAAAGCCATACGCTTATTATTATTAATGGTATTGCGAGAGAAAGAGAGAGTGTGTGTGATAGAAAAAGAGAGAGATGTACTGATGAACTGAATTCTCCACTTTTATAATCGAAATTCATAATTTCTTTCTTTTGATGATCTGCAGATCTAGTTATCACATGGAGGACCAGACAATCATCATCTTCTAGTTCTTGTCCTACTCCATCTCCTCAATTTCCTCCTCCTCCTCCTCCTCCTCCTCCTCCTCCTCTTTCTCCTTCCCCTCCTCTTTCTCCTCCTCGTAATCCTCCTCGTCCACCTCCTCTTCTTCGTCCACCTCCTCCTCCTCCTCCACCTCCTTCTCCTCCTCCTCCTCCTTCTGCTCCTCCTCTTTCTCCTCCCCCTCCTCTTTCTCCTCCCCCTCCTCTTTCTCCTTCAGCACCTCCTCTTCCTCCTCCTCCTCCTCATCCTACTCCTAATTTTCTAGTTCTTGTTCTACTCCATCTCCTCAATTTCCTCCTCCTCCTCCTCCTTCTCCTCCTCCTCTTCCTCCTCCTCCTCTTTCTCCTCCCCCTCCTCTTTCTCCTCCACCACCACCTCCTCCTCCTCCTCCTCGTAATCCTCGACCGCCTCCTCTTCCTCCTCCTCCTACTCCTCCTCCTCCTCCTCGTAATCCTCGTCAACCTTCTCCTCATCGTCCTCTTTCTTCTCCTTCTCCTCTCGTCATCCTCGTTTACCTCCTCTTCCTCGTCCTCATCGTCCTCCTCCACCACGTTCGCCTCTTCCTCCTCCTCCTTCTACTCTTCCACCTTCTACCCCTCCTTTTTTCTTGTATGGGGGGGGATGATATCAAAAATGGAGAGAGAAGGGGAGAATCCGACAAGTCGTGCCAATTGCAAAACACGAATTCGCTGCTCTCTCCCTTTATTCATCTCTCTGATCGTATCGTCTCTGCCAGTTCTATCGATAGATCTGCTTTATTGATTTTCGTCTTTTTGATTAGCACAACCTGTTCGAGTGTTTGATTGTGCTGCTTCTAAGCCGTAACAGATGAAGACATTAGACTGCGCCACCAGGTAATTTAATGCTCTGCCATCAACTCAGCGTTTTAAAACTATCAAGTGTTATAACCTTTGTCCACAAGCAAATATTCTCGCTGGGGAGATAGGAATGATTCGAATACTTTAGAGTTCAGGTTGGAGCGTCTAACGCATTATATAGATATACACTAACTATTCACCAGGTAAAATTCACTCAATACAGTAATTTAATTTCACTTGAGTAACAATGCTCCTTTATTTAGCAGAATGCGAATAAATACATCACTTGTACTTCTTTAATACAATACTAATTATCTTAGAAATGATAGAACTTGGAAATTGCGGACATCTCACTTTGCACATACATAAAAGCACATACATAAATGAATAGAAAATGTTTTTATTGTGTGTTTCCACATGAGGATAAGGCAGGGGTGCCCACCCCCCCTGAGCCTCATGACGCACCCCCCCCTAAATTTAGCATCAGCCTCCCCATAAATTAGGCACCCCCAAAAATGCAAAAAATAAGCCCCCCGTATTCTTTCTAAAACTAAAAGAAGATTTATATAGGTGTTGAAAAAATTCAAACACAGTCGATAATAAACAAAATGTATGTATATTTCTTGAGATTCTTTACATAGGTAACATTTTTTTGTAAAGCTAAAAAAGAAATATCAATGAAATGAATATATGAACTTCCGCTCAATAAACTTAATTGCCAAATAGCTAATTAAGAATGTGAACCTAAATGATTTTTAAACATTTCTCGCTAAGCTTGAATAATAACTTCCTGCACAAATCCTAAACATAACTATTTTAGCTTATTCATATTCAATAGTATAATAATAATTATAAATCTATTGACATTCTATCTGGCGACTTCGTAATATATTTTTGAATGTCATCACGTTGAACATGGTTTCAATCATCCAACTTTTTTGGAACCCCCAAAAATTTCAATGACGCAGTCTGCGTCATAGCCCCCCCTGGGGGCACCCCTGGATTAGGAATCTGTCTAGAAAATATTTTTTGTAGAATCTTATGAACTATGTTCATAATTTCCAATAGAGATGGGCTGTTTTGTTTTTTGAAATTATCATTATAATATTTCAGTAATAAAAACCTATCTGTACTGTTAAATTTCTATTCTTCCAGATTCTTGCTTATGGAGAAAGGTGGAACAGGAATTTTTCAACAGCTCCCAGAGTAGACTTCGATCTTAGGATGGAAATAGATCTTTACTTTATTTATAGAACCTCATTACACATACACTTTGAAGAATAATTTATCCTCCTTCAGTTAGAAATTCGTTGGATCCGCTCCTGGGACCACACATCATAAATATCTTGTTTATAAGCAATGAATTCTTAATAAATTTCCATAATCTACAATCTACAGCTAGTATACAATATACAATCTTTAATATGATACCATCAACAATCTATGATTTATATCTACAATAATATGTTCATCTATACATGTATGTGGCAAGTAGTAGACCTTCTAGATGAGTACAGTAGGATTAATATGTGATAAAGCAGATGAGTGTATGAGCAGAAGCGTTTACGGTCAATGCGCATGCGCCGCCAGCGACCTCCTCATTCCCTAACCTGCTTCCCTTCCACTTAGGCCACGCCTCCCTGCGCCAACTGCTTCATCACATATCAATCATACTGTACTATGGTACTCTGATATTGATTCCACCTTGAATAATGATAGGACAGAGTATATGACTGTAGATGACTAGTGAAAAATGATAATAGCCACCAAAAGTTTACAATTTATCATTTTTTTATTTTAACCCTTGTTAAAATTAAATATTATGAAATCAACTTATGGGAATAGAGAATTGGGATAAAATAATAAGATTGTACAGTATTAGCTAATATTAGCCATCAATTTTGCATTTCAATGAATTTTTTGAATATTTTTAACAACATTTATTCATTCTAAAGTAATATTACAACCAGCTTACTTCAGTTTAATAAATAAATAAATTTTGTATTGAATGCACATATTTCCTGTACATTTTCAACAAAATCATTAATTTTAATGTAATGTTACTTTCAGCTTATTTCAGTTTAATGAATGAACAATGACAAGGCCTTCAGCATTGCCTTATGAAGCATTAAAACAATGCGAATTTCGCAAGGCGAAATCA